>NW_020717331.1:9858-29116 GCF_900518725.1 Notechis scutatus
AAAAAACAAAAACCAAGTATCATATTGGAAAATCAGCTTCGTGGCTAAGCTGCGCAGTCTTTTTTCCCCCCCAAAGTCACGAAGAATCAAACGCATCTTGAAGGAGATTTTTATCTTTTTAATCTTGATAAGACCGAGTCAAAAAGCTCAGATGCGCTTGCGTTTTTACAATTTCGAAGCCGTGGCGCTTAACAATTTTGCAGCTGCTTTAATCTTTGCTTTATCCAGTCGCAAGTTAATTAAACGTCTTGCTTTTCCAGGTTCTGAGCTCTCTCTCTCTCTGCTGCGCTCCAATTATCTTAGCTGGTAGATGAAGACCTTGCATATATCTATTTAGGTAGGCCTCGATTTGCAACCACGAGGACTAGAATTTCTGTCACTAAGGGGAGCGGTTGCTAAGCGAGTCGTGCCTGATTTTACGATCTTTTTCGCTCCGGTTGTCCAAGGAATCGTTGTAGTCGTTAAGTGAATGACACGGTCGTTAAGCAAATTCATCTTGACCCCGGGACACATTCCAACAGTCGAAAATACAGGCCAGTTGCCAAGCTCCTGAATTCTGACCACCTGACTGTGGAAATGCTGCTGGTGATAAGTTGTTGTTTTTACCCCCCCAGTGCCATTGTAGCTTGGAATGGTCACTAAAGGAACAGTCGTAACTCGAGGACGACCTGAGTAAGAGGACTTCACCCAAGGCAGGTTTCCTAAGGTTAAAAGGGCCCTGCTGTTTTTAAAAACTGGTTTGTTTTTTTTAAAAAAAGAATAAATACACCAATGGTGGGATTCAAATTGTTTTACCACCGGTTCGGTGGGGGTGGCTTGGTGGGCATGCTTTGCCCAACGCCGATGTGCAGTGTTGTGGTTCGCCGGCAGCAGGTGGGGATGGCTGAGGTCTCGGAGAGCGAGGACTCAGATGGGGGGGGCTGCGGGTGATGCAGGGATGGGGCCAGGACCATCAGGGAGTGGAATGCTACCTTCGGAGATTGTGGAGGCTGGCAGCAGTGAGGAAGAGGTCCCTGAGGAGCCTGTGCCAACTGCACATGCGCGCAGGGCTGTTAGAAGGAAAGAGCAGCTGCAGCAGCACGGGCGACTCGGGAGTAAGGCTGCAAGGTAATGGGCCCTCCCTTATGAGATAAAAGCCAGCTGAGAAACTGGAGTTCTTTGCAGGAAGCAAAGAAGTTTTTGCACTCAAGCCTTGTGGACGTTCAGACTCTCTTAGTTTGTGTTTGGAGACTTTTTGTGTTTGAAATATTTCTTGGCAACTTTATCTAGTGTTCTTGGCAGCCTTGCACCACCTTGGCAAGGCTCGTCCTTATCGGAGACAATTAGATTGAAACAGCCTTTGAACCGAGAAGGAACGGAATTCGTAAAGAATCATTAAAAGGTTTTGCTGTTACCTCTGTTCCGTGTTTGTTTCCTAGGAACAAGGTTTGGGTCAGAACATGCAACTTTTCCCACACCACCTGAGACTTGCAGTGCCAATCAGCTGAATGTCAACTCATAAAACATCCCTATGCCTGTTTTAGTAGTTGTCATAAAAAGGGGGGGAAGGGGAGGAAGGAAATCTGGAAGAGCAGTGCAGCCGTTTGAAAGTGGAAGTACGTTCCAACTCTTATCTTGAAAAGATTGTAACTAAAATACCAGAGCTTTTGCCCACGAATATATTTAATTGGAGAACGTGAATGATGACACCCAGCCCGTGAACTGTGCTCAATTGGAGAATCTGGTTGATGAGACACCCAGGGGAGAGGGGGGAAACAGGGTCACAGGGGACTGTAAATGACGTAGGCCAGAGTTGGCTTCACACAGGGCAGTGCCAGTACGTCACCTGTAATGAATTCTTTGAAGTTTTTTGAAGTTTGGCTCAAGAATCATGATTTAATTAGGGCGATTGCTGGAATCCTGACACTGAGAAGATAAAAAAGAGAAAAGCGCAGGGGCGAGTAATTGGCAGGCGCCAATCCTGGACTTTTCTATTCTTTATCCTCTAAGCTGATTGTCCTTTTTTTCCCCCTCCTCTCAGCTAATCGTTGGAGGCTTTTTTTTTTTTTACTACCGGTTCGGCTGAACCGGTCCGAACCAATATCCACCACTGATATACACGATTAAATATTTCTGCAGGCAGGACAGACTTCAAACCGGAGTTTTTAACTTCTCTTTAGTGGAAAAAGGAAAAATACAAAAAAGAGACAGGGGAACAAAAAAAAAAGGAAGTCTCTTATGTTTTTGCTCTCTCTCAATGTTGCACAGAGTCATTTACACACGCCGTACATTTACAAGAGAAGCAAAACAGAAAGTTGGCTATAAAATGCACGAGTGGGGAAATCGTGGGAACGGGATAACGTCCTTAATATTCTGAACTCCTAGGATGCATTGCAGGTACCGCTCGAACCCCATTCCGAATCCTCCATGAGGGCTGGATCCAAATTGGCGCAGCTCTACGTACCTGCACGGCAAGGAAATGGGATAATTTAGCCTTGGGTTTATTTTCCAATCAGTTTAAAAATCACTTATTATCTGCAATCAGAGCTTCCTGTTTACTATAAAGCTACAGCACCCGACATTCTATTAAAACTTGAACTTACAATCTCCTGGTGATTGGGACAAAGTCACCCAGCTGGCTCTCATGCCTAAGGCAGGACTAGAACTTACAATCTCCTGGTGATTGGGACAAAGTCACCCAGCTGGCTTTCATGCCTAAGGCAGGACTAGAACTTACAATCTCCTGGTGATTGGCCCAAAGTCACCCAGCTGGCTTTCATGCCTAAGGCAGGACTAGAACTTACAACCTCCTGGTGATTGGCCCAAAGTCACCCAGCTGGCTTTCATTCCTAAGGCAGGACTAGAACTCACCATCTCCTGGTGATTGGCCCAAAGTCACCCAGCTGGCTTTCATGCCTAAGGCGGGACTAGAACTCACCGTCTCCTGGTGATTGGCCCAAAGTCACCCAGCTGGCTTTAATGCCTTAAGGTGGGACTAGAACTCATTGTCTCCTGGTGATTGGCCCATAGATACCCAACTATTTTCCATGTTTAAAGGTGACCAGGGCTCCGTGTCCCCTGATTTCTAGTCTAGCACTGGCTCTCTTTACAAAAAAAGGGAAAATAAATAATTGAAAATTACAGCCTGTTTTACAGGGGGTTCTGTGGTTATGTCTTTCTCTAACACTACACCTGTTTTATCTGTACTTTGGCTCCTTTGAGTTATTCACTGCTTCTCGAAAAATTTAAGAATCACAGGCAGAGGAGTTATCTCAGAGGAGTTGAGAGTAGGGTTTTTGGGTTTTTTTTTTTTTTTTGCCTTTGCAGATTTTTGTAAATTTGGAAAGAAAGAAGGAAATGATGTCATGGAGCAGAGTTGGGGGAGGGAGAGAAAAATGAAGGATAGAAGAAAAGAAAGGGGAACTGTGACAAAATGTAAAAATATCTTTATCTGGTGTTTGGAAAGCTTTCTGATGTCGTCTGACTTGGTGTTTTTTGTGTGTGTGTGTGTGTGTGTGCCTCCAATGGAAACTCAGATCATGTTTTCAAGTTTACCTTCCAGAGGACTTTTCGCGCTCAAAAGTTTAACAAGGACAGATAGCCCTCAACTTACAACCACAATGGAGCCCAGAATTTCCGCCGCTAAGCGAGACAGTTGTTAAGTGAGCTTTACCTTTACCATTTTACAACCTTTCTTGTCGCCGTGGTTAAGTGAATCCAGCTCCCTCGTTGTTTTCGCTTATCAGAAGGTCGAAAAAAAAAAAAAGAAACTGGAGGAAGGCAGTTTAAAACCCGAAGTACATTCCACACTTATAAAGACTTATAACTAAATTACCAGATCTTCTACCTGAGAAAATACTTAATTGGAGAATGTGATTGATGACACCCAGCATGTGGACGTGCTTCATTGGAGAATCTGATTTATGACATCCCCAGGGGGGAGGGAGGAAACACGGCCAGAGCTGACTGTAAATTATGTATGGCAGAGTCGGCTTCATACCGGCTAATGCCGGTCATGTTGCTTCTAATACATTTTCTGGATTCTTTTGAAGCTTGGCTCGAGGCTCATGGTTTAATTAAGGAAATCAGTGGAATCCTGAGAAAGATCACATAACCTCAGGGAATGCTGCAATGGTCGTAAATGTGACAAATGGTCCTAAATCTCTTTTTTTCAGTGCCGTTGTAACTTCGAACGGTCACTAAATGAACCGCTTTAAGTTGAGGACTACCTGTAATGTGCTAAGGGCTATTCACAACCCAGATTCAAGATTCCAACCAGCCGGTCCCCTGAAACCAGTTATGTTCCTCGTATTTTCGGCACTTGGCAACCGGCCTGCAGTTACGGTAATCCTGTGATCCCATGACCACAATTTATGTTTCTGCCATAAATCCGTGTTTTCCTTCCATTTTCCAGCAAAAATGCCCCTTCTGAATAATAGTTTTGCTTAACGACTGTGGCGTTTGTTTTATAACAGCTGCATTCACTTAACAACTGCTGCAAAGGAGACTGCAAAATCAGGTTACAATCATGTTGGTTATCCATTTAATGGCTGGTATGACTAATTTGGGTCTAATTATGGTTGTAAGTCAAGGACTACTTGTATAGTGTGTGTCCAGTGGTGGGATTCAAGTTTTTTTACTACCGGTTCTGTGGCGTAGCTTGGTGGGTGTGGCAGGGGAAGGAAACTGCAAAATTCCCAGTCCCTCCCCCCACCCCACTAACCTGCTTTCCAGCTCCGTTCTCCTGTGCAGGGCAACCAAAGAAGACCCAGCCAATCAGCTGGGACTTGGGAGGCGGAGAATAGATGGGGGCGGGGCCAGTCAGAGGTGGGATTTGCCGGTTCTCCGAACTACTCAAAATTTCTGCTACCGGTTCTCCACAACTGGTCAGAACCTGCTGAATACCACATCTGTGTGTGTCCCTTGGTTAATTTTTTTTTTTAAAGTACTTCCCTGTGTCCCACCTGGTGGCATTTTGTCACATTTATTATAAAAGGTCTAATAAATTTTGTCATGTTTATTATAAAGGGTTGTCACTAACATAAATGCTGGCTTTTGGTTGAATTGAGAATTCATTCGCTTTTTCTCAGAAGATTTCCAAAGGCCAATGAAAGAGATGAATAAGATCTAGGAAATATATCTTACCACTGATAGGTGTCTTCAAGCATCAACCTGTGGAAACAAAAACAAAATAATATATTCTCAGTCAGAGGAAGTTTGCAAAACTATCAAATCCGCATGCCGCCCAGAGCCGACAGAGGAGATGGCACATAAATAATATTATAATTAAATCAGTATCAATGTTGGAAGTTTTGTAGCATCTTAAAAAAATGTCCAAATGAAGGCAGCTAGGGTCATCTTTAAAGATAAAATATGGGCTATAACAGCCTTGTGTTTGCAGAATTTTGTTTTACTTTAAACACGGACTGAAAAAAATGGAAAAGCATCTTTTTTTGTGTTCCGACATTTGAATGAGTTTAAAAGAGCAAATTTATAGACAAAGGCAAGCATTTTCTCCTGCCTGTGAATGGACCCAACAGATTTTACGACAAATTTATAAAGGAAGACAGGAAAGAATACAATCTCTCGTGCTGTTAATGAAGTCGATTCACAGCTGAGTCCAGGAGTTTATGATCTTTAAAAGGTAGAAGGAATGATAGTCAGAGGTCATAGAATCAAAGGTGGCACATGAAAGTGGAAGGCCCTTAAAGGAGTGCAGAGGATATGTAAGAAAAACAATGAAATAAATAATATATTGTAGGTGCAGCAGCCAAAAAAGCCAATGCAATCCTAAATTGAATTAACAGAGGGATACAATCGAGATCAAAGGAGGTACTAATACCACTCTGTAAAGCCTTAGTAAGACCACACCTAGAGCACGGCATCAAATTTTGGGCACCACGTTATAAAAAAGATGTTGAGACTCTAGAAAAAGTACAGAGAAGAGCAACCAGGATGATTAAGGGACTGGAGGTTAAAACATACAATGGACGGTTGCAGGAACTGGGCTTGGCTAGTCTAGGGAAGGGAAGGACCAGGGGAGACATGATAGCGGTCTTCCAATATTTGAGGGGTTGCCACAGAGAGGAAGGGCTCAAGCTATTTTCCAAGATACCCGAAGGCCAGACAAGGAATAATGGATGGAAACTGAACAAGGAGAGATTCAACCTGGAAATAAGGAGAAACTTTCTGACAGTGAGAACAATCAACATATGGAACAGAAGTAGCCCTTGGAAGTTGTGGGAGCGCCATGAGTTGAGACTTTCAAGAAGAGACTGGGCTGCCATTTGTCAGAAATGGTGTAAGGTCTCCCGCCTGGGCGGGGGGTTGGACTAGATGTCCTACAAGGTCCCTTCAAGATAAACTCTGATTATCTGTTATCTGTGCCCCCAACCCAGAGGTGGGCTGCTGCCGGTTCACACTGGTTCAGATGAACTGGTAGTTAAGATTCTGTGCAGTTTGGCGAACCAGCAAATACCACCACTGGCTGGTCCTGTCTCTGCTCATTCTTCGGCCTGTTTTATGGGCCATTTTTTGGACCATTTTTTCAGGCCAAAAATAGCCTGAAATGGCCCCCAAAACAGCCTGAAAACAGCCCGAGAAACAGCCTGTTTTTGTGTTTTCTGGGCCAAGAACAGCCTGGAAACAGCCCCCAAAATGGTCTGAAAACGACCCCAAAAACAGGCCGAAAAATGGGCAGGGGCGGGGCCACCAGTGGTGGGTGGGATTAGTCCCAACCGGATGAATCCTACCTGTTCCTTTGAGGTGAGTGGCTGGGAGGCGGGGCTGGGCGTGATGAGTGACGTGACACACCCAGCCAGAGAACTGGTGGTTAAGTTATTTTAATCCCACCACTGCTCCAACCCTTGAGCCCTTGGTTTGGAACTGGGAAAAAAAGAGACTTGACCATTTTTCACACTTAACGACCATTGCATCATTCACATAGTCACATGATCAAAATTCAGATAGCCCTTAGCAATAGCCCTTAGACTTATATACCGCTTCACAGTGCTTCACAGCTCCTCTCTAAGTGATTTACAGAGTCAGCCTATCGCCCCAAACAATCTGGGTCCTCATTTTACCCACCTCGGAAGGATGGAAGGATGAGTCAACCAGGAGCACGTCAGGATCGAACTGCTGACAGTGGGCAGAGTTAGCCTGAAATAGTGCACCACCAAGACTCCCTTCCTCCCTCCCTCAGTGGTTTACAGAATCAGCCTCTTGCCCCCAACAATCTGGGTTCTCATTTTACTGACCTTGGAAGGACAGAAGGCTGAGTCAACCTTGAGCCTGGTGAGACCCGAACTGCCAAACTGCTGGCAGCTGGCAGTCAGCAGAAGCAGCCTGCAGTACTGCATTCTAACCACTGCACCACCACAGCTCTTAGATGCTTGGCAACCGACTCATATTTATGACGGTTGCAGTGTCCCGGGGTCACATGATCCCTTTTTGTGACCACCTGACAAGCAAAGAGAACGGCGAATCCAGATTCCCTTAACAACTGTGTCCCTAGCTTAACAATTGCAGTGATTCGCTTAACAACTGCGGCGAGAAAGGTTGAAAAATTCACTGAACAACAACAATAATAATTATTATTATTTATATACACAAAAAATGACAGTGTACACAGCAAATGAGATAACAATACGAAACCCAGCATAGTTATCTCATTTGCTGTGTACACTGTTGTTTTTTGTGTATATAAATAATACTTTATTGTCATTGTACGTATATACACAGTATACACATACAATGAAATTCACTTAACACCTAGAGACCAGACCCAACACGCACACAAATGTGTATCTCATTTAAGAACAGAAATTTTTGGTTCAATTGTGGTTATAAGTTAAGGACTACCTGTACTTTCTTGGAAAGAGTTTAAATCAACACTTTCTTTCTTTTCTCCCTTTTTAAAAAAATAAATAAATCTGTATTTCCCCCTCTTATTTTTTTTTTTCTTCATCTTTATTTTCGTTATATTTTGTGTTCTAATAAAGTTCAATTAAAAATACAATTTAAAAAAAAGCAGCCTGGACTTGGCCTGAGCACAAATAGGTTGATTATATGCTGTCAAGTTAAGTCTTGACCTTTAGTGACCAGCTAAGATTATAGAGAATTGCAGAGATAAATTGGAACAGAGAAGGCAGGAACTGTTAAGCAAAACTATTAAAGAGATAATAAAGGGAGAAAGTAAACAACAGCTCAGCCCTGCAGGAGGGTGTGTGAGAAACAGCCACACCTCCATCCACTCTGGCTTTCTCGGAAGGGCAAGTATTTGATCAGGGTGAGAGGGAACCACTTGCCAAATTGCTGGGGGGAAATCCCTAAGTGCTTTCTGGAATCCTGTGGAATCCATTTGATGCTGGGCGTGGAGCCCTTTTGCAGAAGGATCTGGGAGCCACAGAAAAAGCTGAAAAACCACCCCAGAAGAAAACTTAGCACAGCCCCTCAGTGAACATCAATTAGCAATTAGGACAGACACAAACTCCAGAGAGTAATTAGGACTGCAGAAAAAACAATGGCTACCAACCTGCCTTCCATGGAGGACCTGCATACTGCATGAGTCAAAAAGAGGGCTGTGAAAATATTTACAGACCCCTCACATCCTGGACATAAACTGTTCCAACTCCTTCCCTCAAAACGACGCTATAGAGCCCTGCACACCAGAACAACTAGACACAAGGACAGTTTTTCCCATCACTCTGCTAAACAAATAATTCCCTCAACACTGTCCAACTATTTACAAAGTCTGCACTACTATTACTGTTAATCTTCTCATCACTCCTTATCACCCATCCCCTCCCAACTTGTGACTGTATGACTGTAACTTTGTCACTTGTATCCTTATGATTTATATGGACTGTTTCCTAGTATGATTTGATTGCTTATTGTACCCTATGACTATCATTAAGTGTTGTACCTGATGATTCTTGACTCTTGACGAATGTCTCTTTTCTTTTATGTACGCTGAGAGCATTTGCACCAGAGACAAATTCCTTGTGTGTCCAATCTCACTTGGCCAATAAAAGAATTCTATTCTATTCAATCAAAAGTCACGATGACAACTCCTTTAATTTAATAACATATGGACGGACTCAATCCCGGTTTCAACTGGGAAACGGTGAGCAACTAGACCACATTAATAGAGGTGGAAGGGACCTTGTAGGTCATCTAGTCCAACCCCCCCCCGCCCAAGCAGGAGACCCTATTTCTGACAAATGGCAGTCCAACACCTTCTTGAAAGCCTCCAGTGATGAAGCTCCCACAACTTCTGAATGCATTGGTTGATTGTTCTCACCGTCAAGAAAATTTATCCTTATTCCTAGGTTGAATCTCTCCTTGATCAGTTTCCATCCATTATTCCTTGTCTGGCCAACAGGTGCCTCCCCAGACTCCTGGACTGGCCCGTGGTCCTCCCCATTGTCCGACTCTGCTGCCATCTCCGCAGGCTGCCGGCAAACCACAACATCCGGTTGGCTCCAGAATTGAATGGGGGGGCCCTTCTGGTTAGGAACCTTTGTGGCTCTTTGAGTGCTTAAGGTTGCCGACCCCTGCACTAAATGAACTATCTTACGTCAACGATTGCTAGAGATGGGATCTCTAGCGAACAGATTTCCCTGTTAAATCCTCTCGTGCCCGAGCCCCTTGCCTCTTCTTCCTTCCATTAATTGTGGATGTCTTTCAGAAAAACTGTCAGAGTGTTTGCAGCGTGGCTACTATTGTGAGACAAACCAGGAGCAAAATACAGCACAGTGGTTTATGTATAAGGCTACTATATACATACATATACGTGGTAATCAAATACCTGGCAAGTAATTAATCTTCTTTACTCTGCACGGAGAACCACAATGGAGACAGAACACAAGGAGAGAGAGGCACATCCTCTCATGGCCTCATTTATATATATATATAGCTTCTTAAAGTGGTAAATCCCTGTGGGACCCATCCTCAGTCTTAAAGGGGCAATAATCATTGCATTAGCCATACAACAGCTGGTCAGCTTTTAAATCTCAATACCTTGACAAAAACTCTTTGACTACATATTAAGAGGTTCCCGGACCCTTCCCCAACCATCCAGGCAGAGAAATCCCCCCTACCTCCGTAAGCGTGACTGTAGATAATCCACACGATCTTCTCTCAAACTTCCACCGAAAAGTTCTCCAACTTCTGGGACCAGTAGATCAACTGCTGCTACCTTTTAGGAAACAGAAGGTCAGAGGTTTGTTCAAAATCTCTCTCTGTGTGAAGGTACAAAACCACCAGGTAATCCCCAGAGGCATTCCTGAATGGTTAAAGGTAAATGTTTCTCCTGTCTGGTCATGTCTGACTCTAGGGGGCAGCATGCATCTCCGTTTCTTGGCCGATGCAGCCAGCGTTGTCCGAAGACACTTTCCGTGGTCATGTGGCCGGCATGACGATACATCGAGGTGCACGGAATGCTGTGACCTTCCCACCAAAGTGGTACCTATTCATCTACTCGCATTTGCATGCTTTCGAATGGCTAGGTCAGTGGTGGCTTACCTTTTTGGGTTCCTGCGCCGAAAATGGTGCGCGCACTCACATACTAGCACCCAGAAGGCAATGCGTGTGCCTTCCCATGCCCCCTGCGCATGCGCAGGCGATCCCCTCCTTCCCCCCCACAGCCCCCTTACCTGCACTGTGTCCCTGCCAGCTGATTTCCGGCCACTTTGAGGCCTTTTTTGGCCTCCCAGAGGCTCGAGGGAAGCCTCTGCAGCCTTTGGAGGCCGAAAAATGGGCCCGTTTTGTCACTTGCGGTATTTCCGGAAATATAGGCATGCCATAGATTCGCCATCACGGAGCTAGGTGGACAGGAGCTGGAGCAAGGGAGGGGAACTCACCCTGTCACGCAACGCCCTGGTCTCGAACCTGGCCTGTCAGCCTTCCAGCTGAAAAGCTTAGCATCTTTAGCTGCTGAGTCATCGCGCACCCTTATCAAAATATGACTTCTCTTGCAACAGAAGGAAAGCTGAATGTGAGTACAGGTAGTCCTCGACTTACAACCGTTCACTTAGTGACCGTTTGAAGTTACAGGGGCACTGAAAAAAGTGGCTTACGACCATTTTTCACACTTTTGACCATGGCAGCATTTCCATGGCCACGTAATTTATATTTGTATGTTTGACAACTGGTTCTTATTTATGACGGTCACCGTATCCCGGGGTCACATGATCTCATTTTGCTACCTTCTGGCAAGCCAAGTCAATGGGGAAGCCGGATTCACTTAACAACCATGTTATTAATTTTAACAACGCCAGTGATTCACTTAACAACTGAGGCAACAAAATTCGTAAAATGGGACAAAACTCACTTAACAAATTTCTCACTTGACAACATAAATTTTTTGGCGTCCATTTTGGTCGTAAGTTGAGGACTACCTGTAAAGACTAAGCCAAAGGACTATATTTTAATGACATTTGCACTCAATGAAACCGAACCCAAATGCAATTTCTATCTTGCCCATCACTCCACAGACAGTCCTCGATTTGCGACCACAACGGAGCCCAAAATTTGTCGCTAAGCAAGACAGTGGTCCAGTGAGTTTTGCCCCATTTTATGACCTTTTCAAAAGAGGATCACATGACCCTGGGAAACTGCAAGCATCATAAATATGAGTCAGTTGACAAAGGTCTAAATTTTGATCACACAACCAATGGGATGCTGCAGTCATAAGTGTGAAAAACAGCCACTATGTTCAATGCCTTTGTAATCTTGGTACGGGGTCTCTAAATGAACCGTTGTAAGTTGAGCACTCCCTGTACTTTCTGAATTGCAAAATTCTGCTCAGGTGCTTTTACAATAAAGAATTACCTCAGCTATGTGCGTTCCTGTATGGTCTACCTGTTCTGACTCAAATCCTTTTTGCAGTAAGACAACCAATAACCAAAGAGAACAGAAACCTTTTAATGATTCTTACGAATCCCCAGTTAAAAGGCTGCTGCAGACTAATTAACTTTGATAAGCACGAGCCTCGCCAAAACTGTGTGAGGCTGCCAAGAATAACAGATAAGAAATATTTCACAACACAAGAGTCTTCAAATACCAACTTAAGATACTGCAATGTCCACAAGGCTGAGTTTCAAAATGTCTTTGCTTCCTGCAAAGAACGTCTGATTCACAGCTGGCTTTTATCTTCTTGAAGGAGGGGCCATTACCTTGCAGCCTTACTCCTGAATCGCCCGTGCTGTTGCAGCTGCTCTTTCCTGCGAGCAGCCCTGCGCGCACACTTGCACTTGGCACAGGCTCCTCAGGAACCTCCTCATCACTGCTGCCAGCCCCCACAATCTCTGAAGGCAGCAGTCCACTCCCTAATGGTCCTGGCCCCTCATCTGAGTCCTCGCTCTCTTCCTCAGCCGTCCGCATCTGCTGCCGGCTAACCACAACACTACCTGGTCAGGCTGACTACCCCTTACTACCAGTCACCCTCTTCAATTAACCAGTGAAATGGTTTGCCTCCAGAAGTTGTTCGTGCTCCAATACCGTGTTGTGGCCCATCGGCACCAGCGAAGCTGGTGGCAGACTCGGATAGTGAGGAGGTTGGGGGAGGAACCTGGGCCAGTCCTAGAGTCTGGGGAAGGCTCTGATGAGGGCTCTGCTTCGGAGGCAGAGATGGGGCCACGACTGTCTAACAGTTATCAGCTGCCTTCAGAGTCAGATATCAGTGGGGCAGAAGAACAGCTGGAGCCTGTTCCCAGTGTGCACATGCACAGAGCTGTCAGAGGAAGGGAACAGTTAAGGAACAAGGATCAACTTGGGAGTAAAGGCACAGGTGGATGGCGAATGGCCCCTCCCATAGGGAATAAAGAGGAGCGAAAGGGGAGTGGTATTTGCAGGAGACAATTAGTTCATTTAATTAGAGTGAGGATTTGTTCCTGATTCCTTGCCAAGTATTTTCTGCTACAGTGTGGTGTTTGGAAGCTATCGGCCTGGCAACTCTCCAAGCCTGATAAGGTCTGTGGTTGTAAATCCCTCTTGAAAGACCATTTGCCAGGATGTTGCTGGATGCGTATGAGAGGAATTCACATTAGCCTAAATAACAGGGGTTTTGTCGGGACGAGGAGTCTGCTTCTTGATTTTTGGGAAGCCTAGGTTAGAACATACCGGAGATTTTTAAGAAGAGATTGGACATCCACTTGTCTGGAATGGAACAAGGTCTCCTGCTTGAGCAAGTGGCTGGACTAGAGGATCTCCAAGGTCCCAAAGACCTCTGGCTCTGTTATTCTTTCCTTCCTTCCACCTTGCCTAGCATTAAACAGGCCCCAAACGCAATGTAAATGCTTGCACCACAAACCAATTTCCCCCGAGAAGAGAATAGATTTCATTCCCAAAAAATCTAAAGAGCGTAACAAGAATGAATAAGTTTCTTACAGTCCTACGGGGTCCATCTTCGTTGTCCCGCATGTAGAACGGCTTAAGGTCGTAGGGATAGTCGTACACGAAAACAGGAATACCACCGCAGTGTCGCACCAGGTGCTTTTCGTGTTCGCTCTGGAGATCCTGCCCCCACTAAGGAAAGAGTTTAAAAAACAAAACAAACACTCAGGTTTTAAAATAAAACAAACTATGATAATCGCAGGTCGCTTTAAGTTTGCAAACTACTTGAAAGCATGGTGAACGATTATGTTCTGTACTTTTCTCAGGTTGCTGTGATGATTAGGTTACACACTTGCATTCAAATCTCCAAAATCAGGGTTTATGAACCTTGGAAATGTTAAAAGGTGCGTGGACTTCAACTCCCAGAATTCCCAGCCAGCAAGCTGGCTGGGGAATTCTGGGAGTTGAAGTCTGCACAACGTAAAATTGCTAAGATTGAAAAAGACTGCTCTAAATAGACAAAATTATCAGAGTTGGAAGGGGCCTAGAGGTCTTCTAGTCCAACCCCCTGCACAGGCAGGAGATCCTAAACTATTTCAGACAAATGGCTGTCCAACCTCTTCTTAAAAACCTCCAGTAATGGAGCACCCACAATGTCTTTTTTTTTAAAGAACATTTTTCTTACTTTTTGACAACAAACATAAACACAAAACAACGAACAAAACCTTCTTTCAGTTGTACAGTATGTGTTGGTTGGTACATATTTCTTGTGCACAATATCAATAGTCTGTCCTTCTTAGATTTAAATTTATACTCATATTATATGAATCAACTTTCCATGTCATATTGTTATTATTACATCATCATTAGACTTTGATGGCAAGTTCACATTATCCTTTTTGAGCAAATCTCAATTTTTACAAGTTCTAATTCATACTATAATTCCTTCCATTGTATTATACTTACTATTGTATTATATTTATATTTCATTCTCCTATTTTTCTATCTAACCATTGATAAAATAAATCCCATATTTTATAATATTCTTTTTCTTCTTGCTCTCTAATTGCCAATGTCAATTTACTTATCTCTGCACATTCCATTATTTTCTTGAGCACCCACAACTTCTGGAGACAAAGTTGTTCCACTGGTTAATTGTTCTCACTGTCAGGAAATTTCTCCCTAGTTCTAGGTTGCTTCTCTCCTTGATTAGTTTCCATCCATTACTCTTTTTCCTGCCTCTTCAGGTGCTTTGGAGAATAGCTTGGCTCCCTCTTCTTTGGGGCAGCCCCTCAAATATTGGAACACTGCTATCATGTCCCTCCTAATCTTTCTTTTCATCGAACTAGACATACTCAATTCCAGCAACTGTTCTTTGTATATTTTAGCCTCCAGTCCCCTAATCCTCTGTGTTGCTCTTCTCTGCACTCTTTCTTAGAGTCTCGACATCTTTTTTACATCGTGGCAAGCAAAACTGGATGTGGTATTCCAAGTGAGGTCTTCTAGCATTATAAGGCATTATAGCATGGTACTAACACTTCACGTGGCAATCCAACCGGTCAGTCCTAGAGGAGATCCACCCTGACTGCTCTTGAGAAGGCCAGATCCTGAAGATGATACTCAAAAAGGCTTTGGCCACCTCATGAGAAGGAAGGACTCGCTGGAGAAGAGCCGAATGCTGGGAACGATTGAGGGCAATAGAAGAAGGGGATGGCAGAGAAGGAGGTGGCTGGATGGAGTCACTGAAACAGTCGGCGAGAGCTTAAATGCGCTCCAGAAGTTGGTAGAGGACAGGAAGGCCTGGAGGAACGTTGTCCATGGGGTCACGATGGGTTGGACATTATTTCACAACTAACAACAACAACAACCACTTCACATGATCTTGATTCCATCCCTCTGTTAATGCAGCCTTGGCTTTTTTTTGGCCAATTTACTATGAAACAACCTCCTGGAGATTAGACTGGCTCTTCTCCATGTTGACATTTCTGACACTGTGGAGGAGGCAGATGTTTTGAGGAGCAACTTTCCCTGATGTTAGGACTCTTATCTTTCATGTTCATTGTTATTGTTTCAACCTCTCGGTTTTATACTCGTCACTGCTTTCGTGGTGTTTACTTCTACAGTTTTGGCTTATCAGGGAGGTTTTAAATTATTCCACCTATTTCTGCGTAAGATGTGGGATGTTGTTTTACTTTGTTTCCAGAGGCACAGAAATGTTGAAATAAATAGATACAGTTATATAATTATACCGATAGTAAAACGGTAAGCTACGCAATAAATACAGAGAGAAGTCCAATTCACAAGGGCAGCATCACCATGGGAATACAAAACCTGGTAAGATTCGTATGTTAGGGTGGCAGAGAATGTACTCTAATCCAGTGGTCCACGAGAAAAATTTGAGGGTCCACAGAGAAATGTCACCCCCAAAGCAATTAATCCAGCCGTGTGGGGACACGAGGCTGCGCCGCCCACATGGCCCGTGGGAACATAAGGCTTGTATCGCTTGCATCGCAAATAATACAAGTGAGGGGAGAGAGGAAAGGGCGGGGGGGGGGGAAACTTACCCCACTTGCCTGGCCTGGCCACTGAGCTGCTTCTTTCCGCTTCTTTCTTCTTCTGCTTTTGGCTACACACAAGGAAAGCAGCAAAAGTCTTTCTTTCTCTCCCCCAAACTCCGCCAGAAATGAGTCTTTAGGACCCTGCAAGGCCTCCTGCTCCAAAAGGCTGCGCTGGTGTGACAAGTCTCATAAAGACTCACTTCTGGCGGAGTCTGGGGGAGAGAAAGAAAGACTTTTGCTGCTTCTGCTGCTTTCCTTGCATGAAGCCAAAAGTTTCTCTCTCTCTCCCCGAGGACAGAGCTGGAGACGGTATTCTGTGATCCCAAATAAAGAATGATCGACTGCTAGGAAAATGCATTTTCCTGCAGACTTTTTGGGGGATTTTCCCAGGGTCTCTGGTCCGCGGGATTTAAAACGATGAGTTTGGTGGTCCTTGAGGTCCAAAAGGTTGGTGACCCCCGCTCTAATCCATGACAGTGAAAGTTGGAACTGCACTGATTATTGTGATGTGGTATATATCTACACAACTGGGCCGGTGAGCAGATGTCCCACATTTATATAGGTAGTCCTCGACGTACGACCACAATTGAGGCCAAAATTTATGTTGCCAAGTGAGATTTGCCAAGTGAGTTTTGCCCCATTTTACAAGTTTTGTTTCCATAGTTGTTAAGTGTAACACTGACATTAAGCTAGTAACACGGTTGTTAAATGAATCTGGCTTACCCCATTGATAGAAGGGGCCAAACTGGCCTTCTGAGTATTTGAGATACAAGTTTTCATTACTCTCACACTTTTTCATCAGCCTACTAAATGCCCGAGTTTTACCAACTCCCTCTCAAAAATCTCTGAAAAATACTCACGGTTGGTTTGTAAGTGAATTCTTGTCCAGCTCTGTCCAAAATTTCAATGGCTTCAGTATAGGACATTCTTTAAAAAATAAAAGGATTGTCAATTATTTTAAAGATTTGTACCCTGAATCCCAACAAAATTATTGGTGTAGTAGGAGAAGAACAGGCATAGTTGGGGGTGGGAGTTAAGCACGTCATCAGCTTAGAATCGTTACATTGCCACAAATGTTCTGAGTCCAGCCCCTCTTAAATTCTGCTGACCCTTATCTGGCACCAATTTAATATTGAACTTTAGTTGACCAGATTGTTGAGAGAAGGAGACTCCAAACTTGGCAACTTTAAGACTTATGGACTTCAACTCCCAGAATTCCCCAGCCAGCTTTGGAGATCCCTGGACTTAAGCAATAAATTATCTGAACTGCAACTTGATGTTTTGATCCACATTCTAAAATCTTCCATCTAAATCCTAATCAAATCCAATTTCAATTCATTTTTTTCCCCCAAGAGGAGTCAAAATTATTATATGCTGAGAAATATTAAGCCACAAATTATGCTTGTAAATTAAGCAACAACAAAACACTTCCCCCCCCCAACATACTTACATTATAAATGGGTTCTTCAGCATTTTTTCTAACTTGGCCTAAAGAGGAAAGGAAAAGGGAAAATTAATGGACAGTTAACATCAGAAATAACTTAGGTTTTGAAACAAAAACGTTTTGCGGAAATAGTTGGGACAAACAGTGAAGATTTCACAAAGGGCTCAAACTGAAAGCAAACAATTTCAGTTACGGGAGAAATTGAGAAATTTGAGAGGGAAAAAAAAACATGAGAAAATTGGGAGAAAAAAACTTAGCAAAATCGAAAGAGTCAAAGGTTTGTATCAAGATAAGCCCATTTCAAATGGGGTTTGAACTAATAATAAAGTGTGTTGCATATAATGAAGTATATTGCCTCTATAATGAAGTATATTGCCTCTATAATTTCAAACATGGGAAAACGCTCTTGTACTTTTGAACAAGCTATACTGATTTACACAAAAAGCTTGTCTAATTCAGTGTTCAGGGCAGCCAACTAGATGCACCCAAGAATAAGTCCACCTACAGGAGATGAACAAAATGTGGGCAGTTCTTGACTTACGATCACAGCTGAGCCCAAAATTTTTGTTGCTAAGCAAAACAGTTGTGAAAGATAATTTTGTCCCATTTTACGACTGTTCTTGCCATGCTTGTAAAGTGAACCACTGCAGTGGTTAAGTTAGCAAACAGTTTCAGTTTCCAAACAGCCCACAACTTTCTCAAACACTGACAGGACGCTAGCCAGATGAATACTGATGGAGGCTGGTTGGCAGAGGCAGAATTTCTTTTTCCCTTATTTTCCTCCCCCAAAACTAAGCCCGACCACATAGTTTTGCAGCGAAGCATGGGTATCGAGCTAGTTATAGATATATTAGAAAATATTTACCTCATGGCCAGGAGCGATACGTTTATGAAAAAGGTCAGCGTCCTGAGGGCAGTTGGAGACAACTCGGTCTGTCACGGTTTTGAAAAGATCTTCTATAACCTGAGGGGGGGAAAAAAAGGAGGAGGGGGAAGAAAACAGGTTAAAAGAGAAAAAAAGATAAGAAAATTTCCTGTTCCAGAGAAGATAACCCCAAGTACAGAAAGTCCTCGACTTATGACCGCAATTGGGTGCTCAAGAATTTATGTTGCTACATGAAACATTTGTGAAGTGAGCTCTGTCCCATTTTCTGGCTTTACTTGCCACTTTTGTGAAGTGAATAACTGCAGTTGTTAAATGAGTAACTGGGTTGTTAAGTGAATCTTGTCAGAGAAGGTCGCAAAAGGGGGAGGATAGGGCAATGTGTCGTAATCGTGAGTCAATGGCTGAGCCTCTGAATTTTGATCACGGGACTATCATGTGACATAAACGAAGTACGGTCATAAATCCCAATTTTCAGTGCTGTTATAACTTCGAACGGTCACTAAACGAACTGTTGTAAGTTCAAGGACTGCCTGTAGATGTCCTTTTTATAAATAAATAAGCCATAAATCAATTGCAAGCAGGTTTATCATTCCTCAGTGGATCTCAAGCAATTTCCCCCAACTTAGTGCCCGTAGACATACTGGACCACAACCTCAATCCAGGTAGTTCTCGACTTATGACCACAACTGACCCCCAGATTTCTGTTGCTAAGCGAGGCAGTTGCCAAGTGAATTTTGCCCCCTTTTTGCGACCTTCCTTGTCACAATTAAGTAAATCAGACCAGTTGTGAAGTCTCACGGTCATGAAATGAATGGCCGTAAGTGTGAAAAATGGTCATGTCACTTTTTTTTTTAGTATTCCTCTACTGTGTCTCAGAGCTGGGAGATGTAAACATGTCATATTTTTTAGAGGAGGGGAGGGAGAGAGAAAGAAAGAGAGAGGGAGGGAGGGAGGGAGAGAAAGAAAGAGAGGGGGAGAGAGTGAGAGAAAAAGAGAGGGAGGAGTGGGAGACAAAAAGAGAGAAGGGGAGAGGGAGAGAGAGGGGGGGGGGGAGGG
>NW_020717331.1:29216-41744 GCF_900518725.1 Notechis scutatus
AGAGAGGGGAGGGGGGAGGGAGAGTGAGAAAGAGAGGGGGAGAGGGAGAAAGAAAGAGAGAAGAGGGAGAGAGGGGGAGAGGAAGAGAGAGAAAGAGAGGGAGAAACAGAGAAGGGGAGAGAAAGAGAGGGAGAGAGAGGGTGGGGGAGAGAGAGAAAGAGAGGGAGGGAGGGAAAGAGAGAAGGGGAGGGGGACAAAATGAGAGAGAGAGAAAGAGAGGGGGGAGAGGGAAGGAGAGAGAGAAAGAGACGGTGGGGGAGAGAAAGAGGAGGAGAGGGGGAGAAAGTGAGAGAGAGAGAGAGAGAGAAAGAGAGAGGGGGTTCTGTTGCGCCGTGTGAGAACGGGAATGGCGAACTTGTGGCCAAGAAACGTTTCCTCGAAAGAGGAACTTTCCATTCCACAAACTTCCACCATGAGCAAAACTACACAGTCAACAAAAGCCGGCAAATATTTCCATTCATCTGTGCTGAAATTAATTCCAGGAAACCATTTTTTTTTAAATTGTAAAAACCCCTTTTATTTTTCCAGCAGAGGAGGTACGTATCCTGCCCTGTCAGCAGCAGCAAAAACTGGCTAGAATGAAAGAGGAGAAAAAGATATATATATATAAGATAGATAGATATCTAAGTTGCCATAGAGATTGAAAAAAGACCTGAAAGCATGAATAGAAGAGATGATTCCACCGGACTGTCAATCATTTGGAAGCCTGCACTCTCAAACAAAAAAATCTCCACACCACAAGCCAGGCAAACACCTGGGCACAAACAGATCCCCCCTGATACCTCCAGCTTAAACACACCCCAACCAGGCACCCAGATGAAACCCAGCTTCCTAACTAATGATAACCGTCCCTTTACTCGGAGCCAAGCTGCACTAAAAGCCTCCAATACAGGGACACAATGTTGCCAGCCAATCAAAACACAAAAAAGCCACAAAACAGACAGAAGATATTAGAAACACCAATCAAGCAGAACACAACTCCAAGACCAATAAACACAGACCAAGACTCCCAACCAATCGGGATGAAGAAAAAACCATTCCGGCACAGCAGTAGGCTAGCACCAAATTTAAAACTGAAACAACTGTAAAAGTCTGACTCACAGACGAACAAAATACAGAAGCCTGATGATGGCAGATGAGATTCTGCTGAAACGTTAAGTTTTCGCGGGTATTTATATGTATGGTATTCAGCTTTGTTCGGGTATTTTCCCACGTCATTATAGTTGTGCTTTTAAAGTTGTAGCAACGGTTCGGCAGAATCTCATCTGCCATCATCAGGCTTCTGTATTGTGTTTGTCTGTGAGTCAGACTTGTGATGGCCTTGCGAGTTCTCCTGTTGTGGTATCCTGGGTCCTGCGTTGTAATCTCCTGGGTCGACCCAGGAGAGATTAAGAGTATCTTGGTGACGTTTCGGCGAGGTCCCACTCGCCATCTTCAGGCTGGTGCTTTCGGCTTCATGCCAGTGCAAGCAGTGTGTGATCAGAGCTGCCGTCTCTCTATAAATACTGGTGGTGGGGGCTGGTGTGCTGGGCTGGTTGGCTGCACTGCTGCCTCTTGATTGGTTGATGGAGTTGATGTTGGTATAATGGGCTGTGTGATGGCCTTGTGAGTTTTGTTGTGGAGATATCCTGGATCTTGTGCTGTAATCTCCTGGGTCATTTGTTTTGTAGTGATCTTTTTTCCATTAGCCTCCCGGGTTTTAACGGCTTGGGTAATGGGTTGTATGATGGCCTTGCGAGTTCTTTTGTTGTGGTATCCTGGGTCGACCCAGGAGATTACAACGCAGGACCCAGGATACCATAACAGGAGAACTCGCAAGGCCATCACAAGTCTGACTCACAGACGAACACTATACAGAAGCCTGATGATGGCAGATGAGATTCTGCCGAAACGTTGCTACAACTTTAAAAGCACAACTATAATGACGTGGGAAAATACCCGAACAAAGCTGAATACCATACATATATATGTAAGTATGTATGTATATATGTAGTTCCTCGGCTTACGACCACAATGGAGCCCAAAATTTATGTTGCTAAGCGAAACAGTCGGTGAGTGAGTTTTGCCCCGTTTAACGACCCGTCTTGCCACAGCTCTTAAGCGCATCATGGCAGTTGTTAAGTTAGTTGTACGGTTGTTCAGTGAATCTGGTTTCCCCATGGACTTTGCTTGTCAGAATGTCTCAAAAAAGGATCACATGACCCCGGGATACTGCAACAGGCACAAGTACATGCCAGTTGCCAAGCGATTTTGAATTTTGACCACGTGACCGTGGAGATGCTATAACAGTTGTAAGGTGTGAAAAAACGGTTGTTAAATCACTTCCTTTCAGGGCCATTGTTAACTTTGCTTGCCCCCGTCGCTTGTACGAAGTTGATTTGCGGTGTGAGCATGCCAGCCTGTTGCTCGCATGGTCCAGTTCCAAAGAGGCCACGATCCATGGCCTGGTGGTTAGGGACCTTTGGAGTAGGGAATGTGTACCTGTAGGGTTATAACCCGTGGTGGGATTCAAATTGTTTTAGCATCGGTTCGGGGAGTGTGGATTGGTGGGCGTGCTTTGCCTAATGTGCGTGTGCAGCTTTCCCACACCAGCTGAGGCCTACAGCGCCAAGAAGATAGGCTCAAAATCCAGAGGGATCTCGACAGACTAGAACACTGGGCCGTATCTAACAAAATGAAATTCAATGTAGAGAAAAGTAAAGTCCTACACTTAGGCAAGAAAAACCAAAAGGACACATATAGACTGGGTGAAACCAGGCTCAATTGCAGTAACTGTGAGAAGGATCTTGGAGTCTTAGTGGACAACCAGCTAAATATGAGCCAGCCATGTGCAGCAGCCGCCAAAAAAATAATGCAATCCTAAGTTGCATTAACAGAGGGATACAATCGAGATCAAGGGAGGTACTAATACCACTTTATAAAGCCTCAGTAAGACCACACCTAGAGTACTCCATCCAGTTTTGGTCACCACATTATAAAAAAGATGTTGGGACTCTAGAAAAAGTGCAGAGAAGAGCAACCAGGATGATGAGTGGACTGGAGGCTAAAACATATGATGAACGGTTGCAGGAACTGGGCCTGGCTAGTCTAGCGAAGAGAAGGACCAGGGGAGACATGATAGCAGTCTTCCAATATTTGAGGGGCTGCCACAGGGAGGAGGAAGGGGGTCAAGCTATTTTCCAAAGCACCCGAAGGCCAGACAAGGAATAATGGATGGAAACTGAACAAGGAGAGATTCAACCTGGAAATAAGGAGAAACTTTCTGACAGGGAGAGCAATCAACCAATGGAACAGAAGTTGCCCTCGGAAGTTGTGGGAGCTTCATCACTTGAGACTTTCAAGAAGAGATTGGACTCCCATTTGTCAGAAATGGTGTAGGGTCTCCCGCTTGGGCGGGGGGTTGGACTAGATGACCTATAAGGTCCCTTCCAACTCTGATTATCTGTTATCTGATCGTGGGAGGCTTTTTTTTACTACCGGTTTGCCCAAACCGGTCCGAAACGGTAGCATATCACTATTGATTATAACTCTAAACCTCTTTTTTTTTTTTTTTTGGCAGCTCCAGAATCCACTCTAACTGTATGCTTTTCTATATGGCAGTCCTTGACTTATAACTGTCCATTTAGTGATCGTTCAAAGTTACAGCAGCATTGAAAAAGTGATTTAGGACTGGTCCTCACACTTACAACTCTCATAGAATGGTCACAAACCGAAATCTGGGTGTTTGGTGACCAGCACATATTTATGATGGTAGCTGTGTCCCGGGGATCAGGTAATCCCAATTTGCAACCTTCCCAGCTGGCTTCTGGGAAGCAGTTCATGGAAGGAAGCTGGACTCGCTTTAACGACTCACTTTACAATGGTAGCCAAAGGTGTTTTTTTCTTCTTCTATGCTTTGTTTGTATCATCGGTGGGCCTCCTAGAGTCGCTGTGAGTGAGGAGGCGGCTATATCAATTTTCCAAATATATTAATAAATAAAAGAGGACATAAAACCGAGCCAGACTCGCTTAGCAACAGGCTCATTTCGTGATCAAAAATCTGCTCTCGATTGAGGGTTGTATGTTACGAACTCCCTGTAATTATCAAATGGGAAATACAGAGGTCCAGCAATATAAATCCCCAAAGGAAAAAAAAATGTGATGAGATACTTCAAGATTTTATACAAAACTGAAGAAAACCTGAAAAATCTTAGCTCTGATTTGAGACTGTGTTTTAAGGTGGACCTTAAAACCTTTAAAAAAATAATAATTAAGCGTTCTTTGGCTTCCAGACAGCTCCCCTACCCCTTCTACAAAACTGGGAAAAACTTAAATTAAATGCACCAAACCTGCAGCCCTCACACCCAGAAAAAGCTCTATTTACAGTTTCTCCCGGGAAATCTTACCTGCATTATATCCTGAAGTGTGTCCACAAAAAATAGTTCGGCCTCCACCATATAAAACTCGGCCAGGTGCCTGCGGGTTTGAGAATTGTCTGCTCGGAAGGTCGGTCCAAAAGTGAACACTTTAGTAAATGCCCTGCAATGCATAAAACAACGCAAAACAGGTAAAAATGCTGCCTGCTGGCTAGGGTGCACTCACGCTGAGACACACCTGAACATGGAAATGATCACATTTACAGGTAGTGCGTGATTTACGACTGTCCATTAACCAGGTAAACTGAATCTTTCTTGAGATCTTAGCAAAGTTTTAAGCAAGTGACATGGAATGACATGAGAGCAGTTTTCCAATGTTTAAATGGTTGTCACAGAGAAGAAGAGGGGGTCAAGCTATTCTCCAAAACAACTGAAGGCAGGACAAGAAGCAATGGATGGAAATTAACCGAGGAGAGAAGCAATGTAGAACTAAGGAGGAATTTCCTAACAGTGAGAATAATTCATCACTGGAGCGATTTATCTCCAGAAGCTGTGGGTGCTCCATCACTGCAGAATGAAGAAGAAATTGGAGAGCCATTTGTCTGAAACGTTACAGCATCTCCCGCTTGAACAGGGGTTGGGCTAGAAGACCTCCAAGGTCCTTTTTAACTCGTTGTTATTCTGTAAACCAACTGGAAAATGACTGTAAACAGTCATAATACATTTGTTGGTCTGTTAAGACATTTCTTCTGGAAAAGACCAAGATTTTCTCTCTGGATCCAGTCAAAAATGAATTGATAGGATTCCAAAGATTTTAGTGTTCCAGTATTTGAGGGGCTGCCCCAAAGAAGAGGGAGTCAAGTTTTTCTCCAAAGCACCTGAGGGCAAGACAAGAAGCAATGGATGGAAACTCATCAAGGAGAGAAGCAATCTGGAATTAAGGAGGAATTTCCTGACAGAACTAGTGGAACAGCTTGCCACCAGAAAGTTGTGGATCCTCCAACACTGGAGGTTTTTAAGAAGAGATTGGATAAACATTTGTCTGAAATGGTATAAGTTCTTCCTGCTTTGAGCAGGGGTTGGACTAGAACAGTAGCCGTCAACCAGTGGGCCAGGCACCACTGATGGTCCGCGAGAAAATTTTGGTGGTCTGCAGAGAAATGTCACCTTTAAAGCAATTAATCCAGGCTGCGCAGGAGCACAAGGCTGCACCGCCCACATGGCCTGTGGGAACACAAGGCTTGCGTCGCTTGCATTGTGAACAACACAAGGTAGTGAGGGGAGGGGGGAAAGGGTGGAGGGGGGAAATTGCCCCACACGCCTCGCCTGGCCACTGGGCTGCTTTTTTTACGCTTCTTTCTTCTTCTGCTTTTGGCTGCACGCAAGGAAAACAGCTAAAGTCTTTCTTTCTCTCCCCCAAACTCCACCAGCAATGAGTCTTTGGGACCCTGCAAGGCCTCCTGCTTCAAGAGGCTGCGCCGGCAAAGACTCATTTCCGGCAGAGTTTGGGGAAAGAGAAAGAAAGACCTCTGCTGCTTCTGCTGCTTTCCTTGCATGAAGCCAAAAGTCTCTCTCTCTTTTCCCCCCTGAGAACGGAGCTGGAGATGGTATCCTGCGATCCCAAATAAAGAATGATTGATCGGTAGGAAAACGGGGTTGGGAATTTTCCTGCAGACTTTTTTTTGGGATTTCCCCAGGGTCTCTGGTCTTTGGGATTTAAAATTATGGGTTTGGTGGTCCCTGAGGTCCAAAAGGTTGGCGGCCCCTGGAGTAGATGAGCTACAAGGTCCCTTCCAACACTGTTATTCTTAAACCAACGAGAAAATTATTAAGGTAACCAATGCATGAGAGATTGTGAAGACAGGACAGAAGAGGAACTGGAAATATCAAGACTTGATCCTAGAGAAAGAGAGATGTGGAACAAAAGAAGAAAGAAATGAAAATGTGACGTGCATGAGGTTGTGCTAATTGTAGATATGAAAAGAAACACCTGGTGAAATGAGGATGTCTACCAGAAGCAAAAAATTGAATAGACAGGAAATGGATTACTGCAAAAAAATGCTGAGAGCAAGATGCCGTGTAATGTATGGTGGAAAAGAAAGAAGTGCAAAGAATGCGATTAATATATTATTATTCCCAGAATGAAGTCCCCGCACCTTAAAAGTTGCCAAGTTTGAAAAGGACTGATCTGAACGGAATGAATGAGGATTAAAAATGGAAAACAAATACAGGAAGGAAGAGAGAACAGGTCGAGAGAAAAACTAGGTTGGCTCGTTAGAGGAATTAAACTCTTCAAAAAAAAAAAAAAAGACAACTGAAAAGTTTAAAGGAAGGCAATATACAGATTTAACAAATTAACAAGAAGGGACCTTGTAGGTCATCTAGTCCAACCTCCCCCACCCAAGCAGGAGACCCAGAGTTGGTTGTTAGGCTACAAAGGTGAGTTATAAATCTGATTTATCGACCTTCCTTCTCTCTTTTTTACCTCATGCATTTTAGGTAATCCTCGACTTACAACCAGAATCAGGACCAGAATTTCCACTGCTAAGCAAGGCGGTTAAGCGAGCCGCGCCCGATTTTACCTTTTTTTGTCGCGATCGTTAAGTGAATTGCTGCAGTCATTAAGTGACAATTCTCACTGCAGGACTCTGGAGATGCTGTGATAGTCATAAGTAGAAGGAGCAATATCTTTTTTAAGTGCTGTTGTATTTCCCAATCATAGTCGTATCTCCCGCACACGCCCCGCCCCTGTACGGCAGCTACCCAACAATCAGCTGGCGGGCTGGTGGCATGCCACTTCACGGCCCTAAAATATCGTCCACATCCACCTAATTCGTCTGTTATAACCCATTAAAGGTTGGGTTGTGAATCCCCTTTGAAGATCTTAGGAGTGGCATTTTGGCTCCAATGAAGGAATTCTCTCCGGAAAAAAATATACATATATAGATAGATAGATTTAGCTCTTCTAAATTTGGTTTGCATTTGATCTATTTTGAAGGGCTCGGTTTGTTTGGGGTTTTTAAAAATTAAAAAGGAACAAGTTGTTGAAGAGCAAAGTGTCAAGCACAAACCCAAAATCCTGTATTGTACACTGAACAGCCTGCTTATTTATTCTACCGGGTGATACTAAACAGGCCGAGATTACCTCAGAATAGAGATTCTGAACAATGCTAAACATAACTAGCTGGATTATTTCAATGATGATTATTGGTGGCCTTCACAACCGTTTCGTTTAGTGACCGTTCGAAATTATAACAACCCTGAAAAAAGCGACTCGTAACTGTTTCTCACACGTATGACGTGTCATGCCCCTGTTGGAGTCTGACTCCAAGGGAGAGATGAAACAGCTAACAGGGAGCGGGAGTGTGGCTCCAGTGGTTGTGGAGGAAACTGAGGAAGGGCACAGGCCGGCTGGGCATTCAGAGGAAGACCCAGAGCCATCCCCTCTTCATCCTAGGGCATGCAGGAAGGAGCAGATAAGGGAGAAATGTGAGTGGCGTGGTCTATGAGGGAGGAAGAGGCCCTGATCCCTTTCATCGGCTGCAGCTGGGAGGACTGGTTAAAAGGACAAACTGCGCATGGCAAGGTTCTGGAAGCAAAGCGTGCATTCTTGTCGGAACTTATCTGTGTTTTGGCTTCCTCTCAACTGTGGTTGCTGCGTTATCTGGTAGAAGTCTGCAATTAATCATCCTTGCCTGCCGTAGTAATTCCTTCAGTGTGGTTTGTGTTGGGTTTTTTAATTTGAATTAATGCGGACTGTATTTACTCCCTCCATAAACTGTTTTCTTGAAGAGTATGATTTCCAGCCAAGGATAATTGGACATTGGGGCCAAGTTGGAGGCATTAAAGGGACTTTCTTCTATTTTTGTGGCTTGGTTATTTTTGTGTCACACCCCGGGTCATCACACAACTGTTGCAGAATCCCCATGGTTGTCAACTAAAAAAATACTCCTTTGGTTAGTTGCCAGCAGAAAGGGAGTGGAGGAAAGCAGGGCATTCCTTAAATGCCTCTGATGATCGCCTTGGCAGCCCAAAGCTGTCGACGCGCAAAAATATTACTGGAGAGCATGATTGATGACTCTTGGCTATGGAGGTATCCCACTGGAGAATATACATCCAGGGAATGGGGAGAAGGGAAAACCAGGGTCAAGGGAGAAATGAATGATGTATTTTAGTGTCGGCTGCGCCCAGCTAACGCCGACATGATCACTCCTAATAAATCAATGTTTTTTCTTTGAACAGTATCGTGGCTTGGCCAGCTCGACGAACGACAACAGTCACACGATCAAAATTCGGACGCTCGGCCACTGGCTCGTATTTATGACATTTGCAGTGTCCCGGGGCTCACGTGATCCCCTTTTGCGACCTTTTGACAAGCCAAGTCAAGGGGGAAGGCAGATTCACTTAAGGACCGTGTGACTAACTTAAACAGCAGCAGTGATTCACTTAACAACTTGGTCATTAAATGGGGGCAAAACTCACTTAACTGTCTCCGTAACAGAAATTTTGGGCTCAGTTCTGGTCGTTAAGTTGAGGACCATGGGTATCACAGACTAAAATCATGCTTAAATTCCCGCGAGCCATACCCATTCATGACTTCCAAATGGAGTTGTCCTGAAACCGTGAGAAACGCTGGAATATTGAAGAAGTGACGTCCTTCTCCGCGTTTTTGCTCTTCCTTTGCAGGCTGCAGGAATTAAATGGTAGGAAAAAAATAATAATTAATCCGTTCTGGAATTGGGTTAATCTCTCCTGAAAAGGCAACCAAACCCCAGCCCTCCGAGCATTTTTAAGCATGTGGCTTGCGAAGGAATCTATTGAACTCAAAATAAACAAATTTAGCAGTGTATCCTAGCAACAAGTGTGAAAATCTTTTTGTCTTAAAAAAGATCAGCTCTGCAGAAAGATCTATATACAGTAAGCCTTGCAGGAAGAAATAGCTTGTGAGCCGAATGGAGCGTGCAAATTTCACAAATCAATCAATCCTTCGGAATAATCAAGCTGTCAACTCGTAAAGCATTCCCCTTTGCCTGTTTTGAGTTGCCGTAAGAAGGAGGGGAGAAACCTGAAGGAGCAGTATGGCAATTAAAACCAGAAGTACAGAAGTACATTTCCACTCTTATCTTATCAAGATTGTAGCCTAGGCTACTGGATTGTAGCCCCTGAAAATCCTTCATTGGAGAATGTGATTGATGACACCTAGCATGAACGTGTTTAGTTGGAGAATCTGATTTATGACATACCCAGAGGGGTGGGGGGAAACAGGGTCATAGGTTACATGTTACATAGGTTACATAAATTACATGTGTCAGAGTTGGCTAGTGCTGACATGTTCCTCCTTCAAAAGAATCTTTTGGATTCTTTTGAAGCTTGGCTCGAGGTTCATGATTTAATTAGGGCAATCGTCGGAACCCTGATAGCTGCATGATTTTTTCCCCATTCCATTTTTTTAATGCTAAAATACAAATAATACACTGTAGAATACAAATCAAAACTAAGTACAGTGGTGTTTGTGCAATAGAAACTGGAATGAAGACTTGTCTGGATGATTTGGGGCCAACTATCAGGAGACAGTGAGTTCTAGTTCCGATTTAGGCATGAAAACTGGGTGGGTAACTTTGGGCCAATCACCAGGAGATGGTGAGTTCTAGTCCTGCTTTAGAAATGAAAGCTGGTTGACTTTGGGCCAGTCTCCCTCTCTCTCTCAGCCACCTCACAGGGTTGCTGTTATGAGGATAATAGGAGGAGTCAGGCCTGTTAGGTATATTTGCCCCCCTGAATTATTTGTAAAAATAATAAAAGGGGATGCAAATGAATAAAAGTGAAATGGGAAAGCTGGATTTGCCTAAAGACTGTATGATTCACTTAACAACTGCAGTGATTCAACTTAACAACCCTGGTGAAAACGCTCTAGAATTGGATGCGACTCATATAACAACCTTCTTGCTTAACCATGAAAGTACTGATCTTGGTTGCATTTGTAAGTCATGGATTACTCTGGATTTACAAGGCTGACAAACTCTCATCATTGCTCTGCGTTAAGAACTTTTCTATAAGTCTCCCATCAAGTCCAAAATGGTGGCCATTACTCTAAATCAGCCATCTTGAAAACATTTGGGCCAGAAACATAAATTATGGATTCTCTCCTATCGGAAACCCAATTCGGGTCCTCAGGACACTTCCCAAGTAACTAGACCTCATGCCACAGAGCAGAGGGAATAAAAGGGAAAGGTGAATTACTTCAAAACCTCTCCCTTTCGCCCCATACAGGTAGTCCTCAAGTTACGACCACAGGAACCTCTGTTGCTAAGCAACATGGTTGTTAAGTGACTTCAAATACAGGTGTTTCCCGACTTGCGTTTTATGTAGCGGCCATTCCAAGTTACCACAACACTAAAAAAAAAGAGAGATATTTATGACCGATAGTGACTTACAACTGGTCCTTGCACTTATAACTGTCGTAGCATTCCCATGATCACGGGTTCAAAATTCGGGCCCTTGGCCATTGGTTTCGTTCATCGTTAGCGACCTTTCCAGCATGCTTTTGACAAGCCAAGTCAATGGGGAGGCGGGGGGGGGGAGCTGGATTCGCTTAATGACCACATGATTCACTTAACAGCTGCACTGATCCGCTTAACAACTGGGGCTGAAAGGTCATAAAATCAGCCGCAACTTGTTTAACCGCCGTTTAGCCACGATAAAAATAAAGCTCATAAAATCAGGCCGTGAGTCACTTAAACCCCCGCCTTGCTTAGCATCAGAAATTCTGCTCTCAATTGTGGCCGTAAATTGAGGACTTACATGTAGGCCGGAAAGTCTGAAGCACTTCAACCAATTCTTTTTCCCCCCTTTTTCCCCCAAGCAGCTGAACTCGTTCGGCCAGTGAACTGTGCCAAAATTTAAGCCAAGGCTGGTATCTCATTTTTTCCCCAAAAGATAATCGCTTGTTTATACAAAGGGTTGGAAGTTTAACAGGTCAGAAGAAATGGAATGGTCCCAAAAGAGCTTTTTAGAAATAAAATGCTCCTTTTTTTTAAGAAAAAGTTTCTATCCAACCCTTAAGACATGTGTTGTGTGTGTGTGAAGTGGTTGATTTTCACTCCGGGAGCAATTAAACCTGCTAAGCATGTTAATTTAACGTTTTCATAAATGAGGTTCATCTGTTTTAAAAATCGAGCGCTGGAAAATAAAAAGGCTGTTCGAATTTTGTCCTGCAAGGATGTTATTGCTCTGGTTTTTTTTTTTCTACTGCCCCCTTAAACCATCATTGATGTAACAGACGAACAAACAGCGAGAAGATTCTTCTATGCGTGCAGAGACACGAAACGGTAAAACAAGAATCCAAAATTTTGCATCCAAATGAAGGAGAAAGGGAGTGCGAACCAGAACGGGCAGCGTGCAAACTGTATGCCAGCTAATTTCCGGTTTCGATGTTGTTATGGGCCTGAATGACGGATGGGAGCCCATTCATCCAAGCCTCCCAGATCTGCCGTGTGGATGCAGCGTGGAGACCGAGCATCTGTCTCTTCCGAATATTTCTTTCTTTCTATCCTGCCTTGATTATTTTTAGAAATAACTCAGCAAATATATCCAACGCAATTTCCTCCTCTTTTCCCCACAACAACCCTGTGAGGTGGGTTGGGATGAGAGAGAAGGAGGAGACTCTTAGCTGGTTTTCATGCCTAAGGCAGGACTAGAACGCACCGTCTACTGGTGATTGGCCTGAAGTCACCCAGTCAGCTTGTGTGCCTAAAGCGGGACTAGAACTCACCGTTTCCTGGTGATTGGTCCAAAGTGACCCAGCTGGCTTTCATGCCTAAGGCAGGACTAGAACTCACCATCTCCTGGTGATTGGGCCAAAGTCACCCAGCCGGCTTTCATGCCTAAAGCAGGACTGGAACTCACAGTCTCCTGGTGACTGGCCCAAAATCACCCCAGCTGGCTTTCATGCCTAAGGCGGGACTAGAACTCACCGTCTCCTGGTGATTGGCCCAAAATCACCCCAGCTGGCTTTCATGCCTAAGGCAGGACGCGAACTTCCTGTCTCCTGGTGATTGGTCCAAAGTGACTCAGCTGGCTTTCATGCCTAAGGCGGGACTAGAACTCACCGTCTCCTGGTGATTGGTCCAAAGTCACCCAGCTGGCTTTCAGGCCTAAGGCAGAACTAGAACTC
>NW_020717331.1:48622-64398 GCF_900518725.1 Notechis scutatus
AGCTGGGTGACTTTGGGCCAATCACCAGGAACCTGTGAATTCTAGTCTCGCCTTAGGCATGAAAGCCAACTGGGTGATTTTGAGCCAGTCCCCCTCCCTCCCCCCCTCTCTCAGACCAACCCGCCTCACAGGGTTGTTGTTGTGGGGAAAATAGCAAGAAGAAGGAATACTAGGCATATCCACAACCTTGGTAAAAACAATAAAGGTAGGGTACAGATAAAACAAACGAAAAATAAAGTATCCTTTCTCAAGAATAAGCTGTACGAGCCCACAACTGAATCCCTTTGCAGAAAAGTTTCGAGCAAAAAATTACTGACCCAGCGTTGCCCCACAGGAGGACAATCCCCTTACCAAAACGTCACAAGGTCCCACCACACGTATATTCTCCGCCGCCAGCTCCACCCCTTGTCCCTTGTGCGGGCTTTTCACCAGCTTCCCTCGCACTTCCACGGAACTGCCAAAAGTCAGCGTCCTGAATTGAAACCAGAAACCAGTTTTAGGGCAAAAACATTGACCGAAGGACTTTGGATCAGTGAGAATATCTGAAGCACAAACTCTGTCAGAGCTCCGACAAACGACCCCCCATTCAAATCGTAAGCCTCTAGCCGCATCTCTCAGAGTAAAAAAAGATGATTTATTAGGAGTGGCCATGTTGGCGTTACCTGGGTACAGCTGACTCTAAGACACATCTTTCATTTCACCCTTGATCCTGGTCTTCCCTCCACCCCCGTTTTACTTTCATTTTTATTGCCTGTCCTTCCTCCTCACTTTCAGAGCCTGGTGGGAGAAGCATTTATCTCCAAACAATCATAGAGTTTGTAGTCTACATCGATTTGCAAAACAATGGGATGAAGGAATATTCCTGAACTTTTACGATTTACCTCATGGCTACTGTGAAATTGTGTGTGAATGCATCAATGCAGTGCACGTTTCCAGCTTGCAGAGCTTGGATTCATGGAATGAGTTTAGCAAAAATGTAAATATTGCTATACAGCCTCCGGCTTGGAACTTCCGGTTTTGCGTGGCTTCGGCGGCAGCAGGAATTCGCTTGTCTGCGATTCCTGCTGCGCTTGCTGCCAAGGTGCCCCCGATCCAAATGGGTCTGGGGGATATGGCTGCCCTGTAGAGGCAGCCGAAGAGAGAGGGGATCCGGACAGGGGTTTGGGGGTGTCGCAGACCCCCTCCCCAGCCGGAAAAACCCCTTTTTCCCAAGGTGGTGGAGCGGCGGTCAGTGATGGCCGTCACAAAGAAGCCTGCAGCCGGGTAAGATTTGTGCTGGAAGAAGCTGGAAAAGTGAAGTGCTGGCTGAGCCGAGACAATAACAACTCTTAAATACCCTGGAAACTGAACTGCTTGAATTGCCCAAGGATACACTGTTTCCCAAAGAAGATCGGAAAGCTGCGGTGAAAGCTGTTAAGGGGAAATTTTTTTTTTTCTTCACTCTCCCTCCCCATAGAAATAGCAGACGGAGATCTGGAAAATCTACCTGGGCACAGAAGGTAACTCAATTTGAAATTTAAAGCCAAGGGATAAAGGATTTCTGGACATTGGATTTAAAAAAACTTAAAATTCTTTTTATTTTTTACAAGGGGAAGGGAAGAGATAAAGACTTATTATAAGATTGTACTGAAGGAGATTGCTTTGAGTCTATAAGAACAGGATTAAAAGACATTAAGACTTCTAGAAGATCATCTTGGAAGTGTGTATTTGAATTCTACCCCAGGAGGTGAAAATATAGAAAAAAGAAAGTGATAAATGAAACTGTTTGTTCTGATTTGGTTTGCTTTGTGACTTTGAGATTTCTGTGAAATTTTGTTTTTTAAAAAAAAAGGGACTAAAGACATTAGGGTTGCGTTAAAAAAGAAAGAAAGAAAAAATGGCATTATCTTTTGAAGGACTACAAATGGAATTTCAAAAACTGAAAAAAAGAGGATAAGGGCTCTTCTGGATCTATCTTTCGCTTTTTGGAAACGGCGATTTCTACCTATCAAGAAATGTGACGACAGGAAGGCTGGGATGAAGGAGAAGAAGCCATCTTTAATGGACAAACACACTTAGTGGAGGAAGAAAAGCGGAAGGGGGGCAAGGAAAAGATGAACTTAGAACTTAAAAAAGCAACCAAGAAAAAGAAAAATGAGATGAAAAAGCGATATGATGTCAGAAAGCAACAGAAAAGAGAAATACAACAGAGAGGGAAGACTAAGAGAGTGAAATTGGAGAGACGGGGGTGTGTGTGTGTGTCAAAAAGTTAGAATGGAGAAGAAAGAAAGGGGAAAAGGAAAGAGAAGTCATAAAGGCTTTAAACAAGATGCAAAAAAACAATTTTTTTTCAGAGATAAGGGGTGAGATAATTTTTTTAAAAAATGATTCTGCAAAAGTACATAAGAATGCATTGTAGACATTAGTATCTGAAGCTGAGTTAGAAAATTAGAATATTATATGATTTAAAAATGTATTAAAGGGAAGTCATGATTTAATTATAGAGTTTAATTTCTTATGAAATATTATCTTTATTGTTTAAGAATTAATAATAGAATTTAATTTCCTATGAAACATTGTTTTTACTATATTATAAATTTAATATTTCTTTTTTATTTGTTTTTAGTTTTATTATTACTTATCAAACTCAATATTATTTGTTTGTTTTACTATTTTGAAATGTAATACTTTGCATGTACGGAGCAGAATCAGCACGGAAAATATGTATTATTTTAAGTGTTATTTAGGGGGAAGATAAAAAGTTGTCATACTTCAATTTGGGTTTACAGGAGAAATATTGTATTAGATAGAAAGGATAAGTAGGTGATTGAAAGAAAACGGACCAAAGATGCAAATATAATTATTTAATTGAGATGGAATAAATAAAATAGAATTAAAAGAATGAGTAGGAGAGAGAAAATATATGGAAAATAGAGAATGTTAAATAAGATATGAGATAGTATATTAAGTGAGTATAAATTTTGATTGATGTCTGTATAAAAAGAGTTAACTCGGGGTAAGCCGCCTTCCAAAAAGAAGTTTTATGTATTTATGTTTTGTGTAATGTTTGTTTAAGTCTGACAGGATGTGGAAGAATACTAATGAAAATATATTCAATGAGTATACATTTTTAAGGCAGAAGAAATATGATTAAATAGAAGGAAAGGGAGAAATATACAGCCTCCGGCTCCATAACTAAGCTCCATTTCATGCTGAATAAACTAAATTATTAATGTATCTTAAACAGAAAGCTATCTTTAGATTCTTTTTTTTTACTCCAAAAGCCTTTTATTAAAAGAAATTTGATAAATATAAAAAAAAGGCCCGATTTAAATTTTTTTATTTTTATTTTTTTAAAAATCATCGATTTTTATCCACCCTGGTGGAACGGCTTGCCACCAGAAGTTATAGATAGCTCCATCACTGGAGGTTTTTGAGAAGAGCTTGGATAGCCATTTATCCGAAATGGTATAGGGCAGTGGTGGCTAAACTTTTTGGGCTTTTCTGCCAAAAATTGTGTGCGTGCTTGTGTGCGCGCACTCACATGCCAGCAGCCAGAAGGCAATGCGTGAGCCCCCACCATGCCCCCTGCGCATGTGCGCGCTGCCCCCTTACCTGCACTGCACCTCACAGCTGGTTTGAGGCCTTTTTCGGCCTCCCAGAGGCTTGAAAAAAAGCCTCTGCAGGCTTTTCAGGACAAATAATAGGCCCATTTCATCACTTCCAGTATTACAGGAAGTGGAGAAATAGGCCTATTATTCATCCTGCAAAGGCTTTTTTCAGGCCTCTGGGAGGCCGAAAAAGGCCTCAAATCATCCCAAAAAATCAGCTGTGAGGTGCGTGCATGCGCAGTGAGGTAAGTTTGCCTGCAGCTCGAATGCCGGCAGAAATGGCTCTGCTTGACACCTGTGGCACACGTGCCATAGGTTCGCCGTCACAGATATAGGGTCTTCTGTTTGAGCAGGAGGTAAGACTAGAAGACCTCCAAGGTCCCTTCCAACTCCGTTATGCTTTGAAAGCCACTTTCTTATGCAGCCTGAAGTAGTGTAGGCCCACCCCCTCACCCCCATCCAGCTACCCAGAGAAGAAGAATCAACCTGGACTCCAAACGTGGATCTGCCACCACTTGGAGATACTCCAACGAGGAGCCGTCGCTGACGTGGAGAAACAAAATCCCTTTCTGAGACCGGACCGAACGGACCCAACCCTGGACAGGAAAGAAAGCAGGGATTAAATGGACGTGTAGGACCAAGAGGGAGTTAGGCAGAGTTCTGGAGCTGAAAATGAATTTTAAAAATACTTTGGTGGTATTCTTTTCTATAGTTTTATTTTTTAATCTTGCTGCCCAGAGTTACTCTACGGTTAAGATGTGCGGCCAATAAATTTGATAGATTAGATAATGATAGACAGATAATGAGATAGATAGATAGATAGATAGATAGATAGATAGAGAGAGAGAGAGAGAGAGAGAGAGAGAGAGACAGACAGACAGACAGACAGACAGACATGATAGGTAGTGATATAGACAGACAGATACAGATAAATGATAGACAGACTGATAGATGACAGATTGATTGATAGTTAGATAAGACAGATGATAGATGATACAGACAGACAGATAAGTTGATAGACAGGCAGACAGATGATAGATAATGGATGATATAGACAGACAGAAAAGATACAGATAGATGATAGACAGATGAGATAGATATAAGCTAGATGTAGATGATAATGATATAGACAGACAGACAGATAGATGATAGAAAAATAGACAGATAGATTAGATTGATAGGTAGATAAGATAGATGATAGATTGATAGGTGATAGATAGGATGGATGGATAGATGAGATAGATGATAGATTGGATGGATGGATGTAGATAGAAGATAGATAAAATAGATGGATGGACAGATAAGATAGATGATAGATGGATAGACAGGATGGGTGGATGGATAGATATATAGATGATGGATAGACATATATAGATTAGATAAGATGATAGTTAGATGGCTTCTTGATAAGCAAAGACAACAGGGAAGCTGGATTCGCTTAATGACCACCTGACTCACTTAACAAATACAACAATTTGTTTAACAACTGTGGCCAAAAGGAAGTAGAATTCTGCCTGATGACTTTGGGCCAATCACCAGGAGACGGTGAGTTCTAGTCCCACCTTAAGCCTGAAAGCTGCTGGGTGACCTTGAGCCACTCACTCTCTCTCAGCGCAACCCACCTCACAGGATCGTTGTGGAGAAAACAGGAGGAGGAGGAAGAATTATTAAGTATCTTCACCGCCTTGAGTTACTTATAAGGCAACAAGAGGGAGCTAAAAGTCTAATAAATAAATAACAAGATGGCGGTTGTGCTCTTCCCACCTACCTGAATTTTAACATCGTGTCCAGTTGGATCTCGGACCTCCAAGGCCTCCCGGATTGGGAGCAGCCTGGGAGCCACCATGCTCTTTGCAGATGGAACGGAGGAGGAACAGCGCCGAAGAACGAAGCGCACACAGCGGACCCCAAACATCTAGCAGTTTAAGAGACAAGCGGGAAATAAAATGCAAACTTAACGGAATGACAGAGTTGGAAGGGACCTCGGAGGTCTTCTAGTCCAACCCCCTGCTCAAGCAGGAGACCCCTATGCCATTTCAGACAAATGGATGTCTTTTTAAAACTTAGCCTTTTGCACACAAATGCACAAGGGCCCAGAGCCAGGGGTTGGGCAAATCAAATTATATATGCAAAAGTATCTTAAGTATCTTAAGTATCTTCTTAACCTTGAAATAAATAAGAAATAATTTCTTTCTTTTCTTTCTTCTTTCTCTCTTCTTTCTTTCTTTCCCTTCCTTCCTTTCCCCTTCCTTCCTTTCCCCTTCCTTCCTTCCTTCCTTTCCCCTTCCTTCCTTCCTTTCTTTTTTCTTTCTTTCTTCCCCTTCCTTCCTTTCCCCTTCCTTCCCTTTTTTTTCTTTTTCATTTCTTTCTTTTTTTCTCCCCTTTCCTTCATTGCTTTCCCCTTCCTTCCCCTTTCTCTCATTTTTCTTTTTTCTTTCTTTCTCCTCCTCCTTCCTTCCTTCCTTCCTTTCCCCTTCCTTTCTTTCTTTTTCATTTCTTTCTTTCTTTCTCCCCTTTCCTTCATTGCTTTCCCCTTCCTTCCTCTTCCTTTCTCTTCCTTCTTTCTTTTTTCTCTTTTCCTTCTTTCTCTTTTCTTTCTTCCTCTATTTCTTTTTCTCACCACAAAACCAACCCAGCTTAAAGTTTACACTAAATGTTTTAAAACTAAATTAAACTAATTTAAAACTTTATTGAAGCCTTATTGATTTATTTTTCTATTTTTATTTTGATACCTTTTCCAGCTTTAGGTTCCAGTTCTTCTGCAACCCACCTTCTCCAAGCGGGCGCCCCACCGTCAGGGATACCCAAAGCTGCAAATATTTCAGGGAATCCCTAGAAGGAGCAACGCGATGCAATAAATCCCGGCTCTCTGCTGCTCTCTAGCGCCCGTCTGGATGGTTGCAGCTCAAGCATAAGTCCCAGCATGCCCAACCGTCCGCGCATTATGGGTTCTGCTTCTAGCCCGCATTGCCCCACCGCAAAATTGAATTTCTGCACCCCCACAACTGGCTGCAAATCGCCTCGATCTGATGCAAACCAGGAATTGCAAAGCCCCCTTCTCCGCCCCCTTCCATCCCAGGACGGGTCACCAGGCAGCCAATGAGAATGAAGAAATGGGCTCTAGGTCAGCCAATCGGAAGAAGGAAATTCTTTGCGGAAGTGAACGCCTCCCGCAAGCGCGCTGGATCACGGGAGTTATAGTTCTTGGCTTCCCTGTTACGGGAAGTGGGGAGGAGGTGGGAGGCGAACGAATGAGGTGAGATGAATGAATGAATAAGGTTTTTACTTTGTTTGCAGTACGCAATGAATAATCTGACCTATATTGTACATGTGCATACATATAAATAACTGAGTAATCTAATAGTAATAATAAAATGATAACATAGCCACAATAAATGAAGAATTGAAACATAAACATAATATTTTACTATTATTAATATATTATAATTAAAATAATAAGCAATATGTTAACTAATACACATTGATTTAGTTATTAATACCGTACATTAACATTTTTGTTAGGGTTAGGATTTTATTTACTTGTTTACATTTCACCTTTATTATTTTCATAAATAAGTCAAGGCATTATTTATAAAAACTTTATTATACACCAATGATAATAATAGGAAGAAATCCCCACAAAGATTTGGATCCACCTGTCGTGGTAACGAAGTACAGATAGCTCCTCGACTTGCAACCACAACTGAGCCCAAAATTTCTGTTGCTAGGCGAGAGAGTTGTCAAGTGAATTTTGCGACATTTTATTTGCCACAGTCGTTAAGTGAATCACTGCAGTTATTAAGTTGGTAACACGGTTGTTAAGCGAATCTGGCTTTGCCCATTGACTTGGCTTGTCAGAAGGTCGCAAAAGAGGGAGTACATGATCCTGAGACCGTCATAAATACGAATCAGTTGCCCAAATTTTGATCACGTGACCAGGGGGATGTTGCAACGGTCGTAAGTGTGAAAAATGGTCAGGATCAGTCACTGTTTTTCAGTGCTGTTGTGAAGGATCAGATGATGGAATGTATGTACAGAGGAGGCCCTGGGGATCAGAGGAAGGGTCATATGTGGAGATAGGACCCAGGTATGGATGGAATGGACGTGAGAGTGAGGAACATGAATTCTGATAAAACATTTTCTCTTGTGTTCATTTCTGTGCCTTAAACAGCCTTGAGACTGGACTGCCATCTGCCAGAAATGGTGTAGGGTTTGCGGCGGGGGGGGGGGGGGGCGTTGGACTAGATGACCTACAAAGTCCCTTCCAACTCTGGTATTCTACTGTATATTCAATGGAATAGAAGTTGCCTTCAGAAGTTGTGGGAGCGCCATCACTTGAGACCTTCAAGAAGAGATTGGACTGCCATTTGTCAGAAATGGTGTAGGGTCTCCTGCTTGGGCAGGGGGTTAGACTAGATGACCTACAAGGTCCCTTCCAACTCTGTTATTCTGTATCTGTATCTGCTCTTCCTGTCCCTCTCTACAGAAGGAGGGGGCTTACGGGGGAGTGTGGTTGCTGCCTCAGACAAAGATTTAAAATTTCTTTTACTTTTCTCTATGGAAAGTGGGGGGGTCACAGGGAGTGGTGGTGCTGCCTTGAGCTGCTCTGCAATAGGAAAGGGGTTGGAACTGCACATTCTTAGCGAGGCAGAACTTAGCACCTTAAACCACTAGCCAGGATATTAGGGACAAGAATAGCTGGCTTATATGAAAAAAACCCCAAAACCACATAGCTGGCATATGAAACTGGGACACTTTGCAAAATACCAGTGACCTGGGGTGAAACATAGGTGACACGACATTTAGCTATGTAAGAGGTTGAGATCCAAATAATCAATGAATGTTGTCTGTTATGCATGCATTATTAGGGAAGGGCGAACGGCTGAATGCGACCACTCCTTGACTATAAAAATTGCTGTAAGATTGTAATCAGGGCCTTTGGTTAGCTTTCAAACCAAGGTCCTTTTATCTTAGTACCAAAAGAAAAGTTTAATTTTGTATCACACCTTGTGTCCGGTGACTTATCCCGGCTTTGACACCAAGCAAGAGCCCGGTTTTGGGGACAACAGTTGTAACTTTAGACGGTCACTAAACAAATGGTTGCAAATCAAGGACCACCTATAATTCAAAATGTGTGTTTTGAAAAAAGAGGGTTTCTAGGAGAGGCAAGAGTGTCGGGGGGAAGACCGTGGTGAACGCCATCTATGAAAAATTATTATATATAATCAGTGTTTTTATGACAGCTCATAGAGAAGTGTCCATTGATCATAATTGTTAAAATGCTAGATTTGGATCTACTGTAAATTCTAATTCAGGAACGTGAATTTTGAGCAGAAATCTATTGCTAAGTCAACACCATGGAGCAGGGTTTCTCAACCTGCAACTTTAAGAGGCTTGGACTTCAAATCCCAGAATCCTGTGTTGGCTGGGGAATTCTGGGAGTTGAAGTCCACACATCGTAAAGTTGCCAGTGTGGAGAAACATTGATTTACTATGGTTTGGGGAATTCTGGGAATTGAAACTCACACATCGTGAAATTGCCAAGGTTGAAAAACAATTCCATACCATTTCTGACAAAGGGCAGTCCAATCTCTTCTTGAAAGCTTCCAGTGGTGAAGTTCCCACAACTTCTGAAGGCAACTTCTGTTCCGTGGGTTTATTGTTTTCACTGTCAGAACATTTCTCCTTATTTCCAGGTTGAATCTCTCCTTGTTCAGTTTCCATCCATTGTTCCTTATCTGGCCTTCAAGTGCCTTGGAAAATAGCTTGACCCCTTCCTCTCTCTGGCATCCCCTCAAATATTGGAAGACTGCTCTCCTGTCTCCCCTGGTCCTTCTCTTCACTAGACTAGCCAGGCCCAGTTCCTGTAACTGTTCTTCATATGTTTTAGCCTCCACTCTCCTAATCATCTTGGTTGCTCTTCTCTGCACTTGTTGTGGTTCGCCAGCAGCCTGGGCAAACGGCAGCAGAATTGGACAATGGAGAAGAACGGGGACCAGTCCGGGACTCTGGAGAGGACTCGGGTAAGGGCCCTGCGTCTGATGCAGAGATGGGGCCAAGACCATCTGGGAGTTGTGTGCTGACTCCACAGCCTCCAGAGTCTGGCAGCAGTGAGGAAGAGAAACAAGGGGAGCCTGTTCCCAGTGAGCGTATGTGCACAGTTGCCAGAAGGCAAGAGCAGCTGAGACAAAAGGGGCGACTCGGGAGTAAGGCTTGGAGGTGATTGCCCCTCCCATAAGGTATAAAGGACAGGCAAAGGTAGAGAAACCTTTGCAGGAAGCAAAGTCGTTCACTCTGTTCGGATTAAACCTTGAAGCTCTGTGTAGATTTTGTAGTTCGGTTGGTTTTTTTATAGTTAATTTTTCACTTTAGTTGTTGGCAGCAATTCAAAGGAGAGAAAGGTGGGTGCTTATCTCTAGGGATTGTTTGGGACTCATTACCGGCTGGGAATGAACATAATTCCCCGCGTTGAAATAAAGCAAGAGTTGTTTTAACTGAGCATGTGCTTAATCACGGTCTCAGGAAACTTTGGTCAGAACAGCACTCTTTCTAGAGTCGCAACATCTTTTTTATAGTGTGGTGACCAAAACTGGATGCAGTACTCTAGGTGTGGCCTTACTAAGGCTTTACAGAGTGGTATTAGTACCTCCCCTGATCTTGACTGTCTCCCTCTGTTAATGCAGCTTAGGAAAACAACGACACTAAAAATATGATCACCTTTTTCAAACTTCTGACAAACAAAGCTAATAGGGAAGTGAGATTCGCTTAACAACTCTGGTGAGGGAAGTCCTAAACTGGGGCAAAACTCGCTTAATGACCGTCTTGCTTAACAGCGTCCATTTTGGGCTTGACTGTGGTCATAAACCTTCAATGTGGAGAAGTGGAAATCTTTGGTAAAATGGCAACCATATTTTTAACGTTCAGGAGGATTGGCTATATTATGAAGATTAACTTACTGTATGACTCGAAGAGCAAGCCTGAAATTTTTCTGAATGTCAAAAAGAAGCTAGCGTGGCATTCTTTCTGAACGAAACAGATGGTTAAAATGCATACAGATTTAAATTAGCATGTTAATCAAAGCCAACAGTTTGTATACTCTGGATGTGGAGAAAAAAAAAAAAGGCATTTAGAAACTTTAAGCTCCTTAGTGAGGACATGTTTGCAACTGGCTACTAATCCCCTTTCTCTCCAGGGCTTCCTTAATCCTGGTCAACCGACAATACAATTCCGGATTAAAGATTTTTCAACCCTAGCAAAATAGAGATTAGCTTCACGGTTGTTGTTTTTTGCATTCCTCTGAGCTTTCTCCACACCCGTGTTGTCCTCCAGGTATCTGCCCTCTGAAGATGGAAACCAGGCACAGTTCTTGCTAGAAAGTGGGCCGAGAAGAGCAAGAGAGATGATTTGGGGAAGGGAGGGGCTGAACCAGAGGTGGTATTCAGCCAGTTCTGACCGGTTCTGGAGAACCGGTAGCGGAAACTTTGAGTAGTTCGGAGAACCAGCAACTACCACCTCTGACTGGCCTCACCCCCATCTATTCTCTGCCTCCTGAGTCCCAGATAATCGGCTGGGTCTTCTTTGGTTGCCCTGCACAGGAGAACGGAGCTGGAAAGCAGGTTAGTGGGGTGAGGAGGGAATGGGGATATTGCAGTATCCTTCCCCTGCCACGCCCACCAAGCCACATCACGCCCACCAAGTCACGCTCACAGAACCGGTAGTAAAAAAAATTGAGTCCCGCCACTGGGCTAAACCATGTGATGAAGAGGTAAGGGAGCTAGGAATGTTTAATCTAAGGCTCAGGGGGGACATAACAGCTATTTCCAATACTTGAAGGGTTGTGATAGGGAAGGGGGTGTCCATTTATTCCCCCTCGCACCAGAGACAGAGGGCCAGACAAGAAGTTATGGGTGTGGAAGCTTATCAAAGAGCGATCCAACCAGAGGTGGTACTCAACAAGTTCTGACCAGTTCTGGAGAACCGGTAGCGGAAATTTTGAGTAGTTCGGAGAACCGGCAAATCCCACCTCTGACTGGAGATTTTACAGTATCCTTCCCCTGCCACACCCACCACCAAGCACGGCCACCGAACCGGTACTAAAAATTTTTTTAATCCCACCACTGGATCCAACCTAGAAGGAAGGAGTCTGTAGAGATTCTCCATCATCCAGGTCATGGTTGTCCCAAAAGTGCTTTTGAAGACAATTCACTTCTCATCCAAGAAGCTTCTTCAGTCCAGTTGCCTCCTGAAAAAGCACCTTTGCGACCCGAATGACGGAGAATCTCTACAGACTTTGAGCTATACAATTTGGGATGAACCCCTTTGGAATCAAGTGGGAGTAGGAATGGATTTCCAGAGGGGAAAAAAATTGCAGGCTACGGGAACCATTTGCACCACTCAGGTGACCCTGAGGACACAGATAAACCTCCAAGTGGCCTCAACAACCCTCTAAAAAGATGCAAATGACCAGCTGTCTGCAATGAAGGATGGGATGAACAACCTTTGAATGGTGCAGGAATATGAACGAATTTCCAGAAAAATTGCAGACTACAGGAACCATTTGCGCTTCAGTTTGAAATGCAGACAACACAGACTCATTCCGCAACAGCCTGTGCCTGTCTTCAACAGGGAAGGGACGCCGGGCAGAAAAACATCCTGCGAAGGCTCCACACCCTTTTGCACTACGCAAGTGACCCTGAGGACACAGATAAACCTTCAAGCGGCCTCAACGACCCTCTAAAAGGATGCAAATGACCAGCTGTCTGCAAGGAATATAAATCCTTCCATTCCCCAACATCCAGCCAGAGCTGGAGAAACTCCTTGGATGAGAAGTGAAATGGCCTCAAAAGAAAAAAAAACAAGAAAGTCCATTTGCCTCCTGAAAAAAGCACCTTTGGGACTAGAAGGAAGGAGAAATTTCCTGACAATAATTAATCAATGGAATAGGTTGTTTCATAGGTGCTCCATCAGTGGAGATTTTCTGGACAACCTGGAGAGTATAAGGATCCCTGTCTTCAGCAGGGGGTAGAACAGCGGTCTAGAACAGGGGTCGCCAACCGGTGGGCTGCAGCAAAATTTTGGTGGTCCTCAGAGAAATGTCACCCCCCCCCCGAGCAACCCCCAAAGCAATTAATCCAGGCTGTGCAGGAACTCAAGCCCACATGGCCCATGGGAACCCTCCCCACCCACTCACTCCTTAACTGGCAAACTTGCCTGCTAAGTTGCTATTTTTCTTTTCTTTTTTCTCGACCATCAGCTGTTCTGCTGTGCCAGGAGATTTAGATTAGCTAGAAAGCAGGAAATGGTTGCATTCTTTACTTTCTAGCTAGTCTTTAGATCTTCCGCTCTGCTTTTAAGCAGAGCCCAACCTTCCTTAGGACTGAAGCTTCTATTATTCAGTGCAGGTAGCCGATAGCAGAAAGATAGATCTCTGAATGATTCTGTGAGCAACTCAATCTGCCTGCCTGCTTTGCCTGATTTTGGCTAAAAGTTGCACCCTTCTTTATAAAAAATTCAATATTTACATACATGGTGTGTTGTGAGTTAATTTTGTGAGTTTGCTTGCTAGCAAATGCTATGAGTTTGCTTGCAAGCAAATTTTATGTGACAGACTCAGATAGCCGATGGCAGAAACACAGATCTCTAAGTGAATCTGTGATTCTGTGAGCAACCCAATCTGCCTGCCTGCTTTGACTGATTTTGGGTGAAAGTGTACAATGTACTTTTATTTACAAAAGTCATCAACTCGTGGGATCTACAAAATGCTATTTTTTTAACATTTAGGCAGCTATGACATACGATGAACGGTTATGGGAATTGAGTATGTCTAGTCTAATGAAAAGAAGGATGAGGGATGACATGAAAGCAGTCTTCCAATAATAGAATATATAAATAGAATAGATTAGCAGAATTGGAATGGGCCCCTCGGAGGTTTTCTAGTCCAATCCCCTCAGAAAGGAGGAGCCCTGTACTATTTCAGACAAATGGTTGTCCAATCTCTTCTTGAAAGCCTCCTGTGATGGAGCGCCCACAACTTCTGGTGGCAAGTAGTTCCACTGGTTAATTGTTCTCAAGGTCAGGAATTCCTCCTTAAGTTCTAAGTTGCTTCTCTCCTTGATCAGTTTCCATCCATGGCTTCTTGTCCTGCCCTCAGGTGCTCTGGAGAATAGCTTGACTCCCGAGGGGCTCCTACAAAGACGAGGGGGTCAAATTATTTTCCAAAGTGCCAAAAGACAAAACAAAAAACAACAGATGGAAACTAACCAAGGAGAGAAGCCACCTAGAACTAAGGAGAAATTTCTTCAGGGCGAGAGCAATCAACCAACTGTCTTTAGAAGTTTTTGGTGCTCCACATCACTGGAGGCTTTCAAAAAGAGACTGAACAATCATTTGTCTGAAATAGGGTCTCTTGCTGGAGCAGGGGGTTGGACTAGAAGACCTCCAAGGTCCCTTCCAACTCGATTATTCTATATTCTGTTTTTTGAAGAATGTTCTTCATCTTTCAGAGGCGACATACCCAATCTCCAAAAGATGGCAGTGTTACACAATAGAAGAACAAATCTGCCTGTGTTAAAAAGAAAGAAAGAAACTTTATGTCCGGAGAGGGTTTGTGTGTTTTGCTAAACCTTTCCCCTCATATTTGTAAGACGATATTTTCCCAGCCATCTCTTCTGTTTGGAGAATTGCTTCAGAAACACTACACCTTCATTAACTTCCCTTGTATTTTTCTAAAGCAAAGCCCAGTACTGATTACAATTTATGGACATTTTAGAAAAATCTGTGCTTGGCCACTTGCTAGCCCTCCAGATATATATATATATATATATATACATACATACATACATACATACATATATATGTGTGTGGTTTCCCAAGCAACAAAAAGAGTGAGAGAGAGAGAGAAAGCATCCGATGTTGATTTTCGTGAGGAACAAAACCTTGAATGGAATTAAAAAAATTCTCCTGGAAATCATTTCATGGTGTCACCGTTCCTCAGCCCCCAAACTGGATGCAAAATTGGTTGGAACGAACTATGAATCTCGAAGAGAATGGAAGTAGAGGTGAGGTTGAATTTCTGAGGCAGCTTTAAACAAACCTTGTTTGATCTGGGTTTGGTTTAATCTGTGGTTCTATTCCCTATTTATAAAGTTAGCACCCACCCCTCTCCTAGGAGAATGCAATTTATTTTGAGAAATATTAAAAAGGCAGAATATTATATTTCCCTGGATGATCAAAGAAGAAATGTGTTTTAAAGACAGAGAGCAGCTGCCTTCCCCACCAGAGATTTGGTGCCCGTTGAGAAAGACTGGGCCAGACTATCTACAAGACAAAAGACCTCCAGCTCCAGGGTGATGAGATTAAGGCATGACCATCCAGGCCATAATAGCATTAAGCCATCTAGCAGCAAAGCTCTCCACATGGCACAATCCCCTAAAGACATTGTATCACCTGTTGAACTTCAACCAAACTTGACTCAGTCTTTCCTTTCCTAGCTATGACCCCTTCAACAGCCAATAGAATGCATGTTCTTGCACAGGAACAGGAAGCTCAAGAGCAAAAGCCCAAGAGAAGGTATAAATACCCCTCTCTCTCAACTCTCAGCTGCCCAATGGTTGACTTTGTGAGTCACCTACCATCCTCAATTCAATTCCCTGTGTACTGTTTGGAAAGGGTGTCTAGTTCACAGTAGGTAGTCTATAATGACTCTCATGAGTTGGTTTCGAAGAGTTAATTCATGCATCCATTATTAATGTGTGGATAGAAATTCAGTGTATGTTCATTAGAGACTAATTAATAGCCAAGATTCATCAAATTAAGGTCATGCTTCGGAAATAGGTCTAGCATGGTCATCTCAACGAATGTAGCCTTCCATTCCCTTCCTCTCATTCCCTTCCCTTCCTTTCCTCCCTTTCCTCCCCTCCCCCCTCCCCCTCCTTCTCTTCCTTTCCATTCCCTTCCTTCCTTTTTCCTTCCCTACCCTTCCTTTTTCCTTCCCTTCCTTTCCTTTTTCCTTCCTTCCCTTCCCTTCCTTTCCTTTTTCCTTCCGTTCCTTTCCTTTTTCCTTCCTTCCTTTCCCTTCCCTTCCTTTCCTCCCTTTCCCTCCCTTCCCCTCCTTCCCTTCCTTTCCATTCCCTTCCTTCCCTTCCTTTTTCCTTCCCTTCCTTTCCTTTTTCCTTCCCTTCCTTTCCT
>NW_020717331.1:68764-87281 GCF_900518725.1 Notechis scutatus
TCTATCTATCTAATCTATAATCTATTATCAATCTATAATTCTCTATCTATCATCCATCCATATCTACTTATCTTCCTATCATCCATCCATCCATCTGTCTATATCTATCCATCTTTCTATCTATCTATCTTTCTATCTATCTATCTATCTATCTATCTATCTATCTATCTATCTATCTATCTATCTATCTATCTATAGTCCAATGTTAGTTTACTCCGTCATGCAACCGAAGAGAAGCCGGAAAAAGCAAGGAAGTCCAATTGCCTCTTGAAAAAGCACCTTTTTGGGCCAACCATGATCTGGTTGACTGAGAATCTCCACAGACACTTATGAGAGACCTTACATTGCACCCACAGTGCAAGAAAAGCTAGTGTGCTCTCGCAACCCCTTTGCCTTGGGCGTTCAGCCACCCCTTGATTTCCCCTTAAATCTTTTCATGCTCTATATGTCTATCTACACCGAGCGAAACAGTCACAAAAGAGTCAGAAGTGAATCTATGGGTCAGATTTCCCTTGTTAACTCGTGCCATCTGTTTTCAGCTGTTTGAAGAGGCACCCACCCAAAATCCCCATTACTGTCTCCCGTGCCAAGGTGGTGAAGAAGTAATTTCAGGAGTTTTCGGAATTTCCAAAAGCAGCAATTATGTCACGAGCCCAGAGCAACGGTGGCAGCGGGAAGGGGGGGAAGCGATATTTCCATTACTCTGTTTCACGCTAATAATAACGTAGCTTGGGATTTGTAGCTTGGCGGTTACCGTTTGGCCAACAATCTTATTCTTAAAAAAAATAAGAACGGACAGTTTCTCAAATCTCATTTTTGGCGCCTCCAAGGTGAGACATCGCAATTTCCGTTCCTATTCAAAGTGTCCTTACAGCCACCGTTCCTTTAGCTGGTTTGAATTATTTTGAACGGGGGGTGGGGAAGAGAAGGAAAAAAAAATGGTTCCGGAGAAGAAAGTTGGACTTCTAAATTTCATTTATGGTATAAATTTGGAATGGGACAACATTCTACAGCCAACTTTCTACAGCCAGTCGCCATGGGAGAATTCAACAGTTGAATTTAGTGAATTAAAATAACTAAAAAATCGTTTTAACTTTTGTCGTTCTCATTTCATTTTGTCCCTCTTTTCTTGAATGATTCTATCCCACTATTTCTTTGATATTTGTGTAACTCGTTTTGCAGCAAGTTACCCAGGATGAGTTGTCATAGACCCATATAAGCTGCCTCTTTAAAAAGTGCACTCTGCTTCAGTGGTGGGATTCAAAAAATTTTTTACTACCGGTTCTGTGGGCACGGCTTGGTGGGTGTGGCCATGTGACTTGGTGGGCGTGGCTTTTTTTTTTTTGCTTTTTTTGCAGTTATCCCCCCACACCCGTTTTTTTGGCCTTCTGGGCTTCAAAAGAGCCTCTGGGGGGTGTTTTTGCTCCTAGAATGCTCCTCTGAGGCTCAGGAAAGGAAAAAATGGAGGGCGGCCCTGAGCCCCTCCCTCTATTTTTTTGTCTTCCTGGGCCTGAAACAGCTGATCATATGAACAGCTGATTGTTGGGAGGGGAAAAAAAGAAATACCTTAAAGGGCCAGCGTCAGGTGGGTGGGGCAAGCGAGCCAGCGGCGACTGGGCAACTGGGTCGGGGTCGTGGCCAGCCAGAACTTACTACCGGTTCGGCGATCCAGGCCAAATCCTTGCTACCGGTTCGCCCGATCCGGTGCGAACTGGTTGAATACCACCACCGCCTGCTTCATGGTCGCGAGAGTGAAACACTACATTGTTGGAGGTGTGCCATCACCATGTTAGCCAAGGACAGGGAGGTAAGGATTGGAAAGGATGAAGGTGTCGGTTACAGAATCATAAGGGTGGGAAGGAACTTTCAAATCTTTCAGTAAAGAACTCTGATGAGCTCTAGCTACAGGTCGTCCTTGACTTACGACCACAGCTGAGCCCAAAATTTCCATTGCTAATTGAGACAGCTAAGTGAGTTTTGCCCCATTTCACAGCCCTTCCTGCCCCATTGTTAGGCAAATCAGTGCAGCTGTCAAGTTAGTAATAGAAGAACGGAGTTGGAAGGGACCTTGGTCTTCTAATCCAACCCTGTTGGATACAGGAAACCTTGTACCATCCCAGACAAATGACTGTCCAATCTCTTCTTAAAAACCTCCAGTGATGAAGCACCCACAACTTCTGGTGGCAAGCTGTTCCACTGATTAATTGTTCTCACTGTCAGGAAATTTCTCCTAAATTCTAAATTAATTATTTAATTTCTAAATTGCTTCTCTCTTTGATTAGTTTCCATCCGTTGCTCTTTTTCCTGCCTCTTCAGGTGCTTTGGAGAATAGCTTGACTCCCTCTTCTTTTGGGGCAGCCCCTGAGATATTGGAAGACTGCTATCATGTCACCCCTAATCCTTCTCTTCATTAAACTGGACATACCCAATTCTAGCAACCGTTCTTTCTATGTTAAGTAGCATTATCTAGCTGACCCATTTTGAAAATGGTGGAACCGACCATATTTTCTTGGGAAGCTGGATTCCCACAGTTGTAGGTTAAAGTGTAAAGTTAAATAATTGTCCTAGAGAGAGAACAAAAAGATTTCCAACCCTTTGTTCAAGCAAAGATTTGACCTTTTATCTGCTGGTTTGAACTCCGAACCTGGATCTAAAAACTGTGAAAGCAAACTCTGTGCAGTCAAAAACTGTTTCCACTCCTTTCTTTTTAAACACAAAATATTTTTTTTATTTGTCACCGAAGGCTACACGTGGTCACTTCTGTTCTGAGAGAAATTTTTTTGTTGTCATTTTGATTTTTTGTTTTTGTTTTCTAGAAGGTATCTACATCTGCATGTATTTACAAGGTCGTTTTATTTACAGTCAAGAATACAGTGTTAGAAACACAAAAATGTCAAGAGAAAAAAAATTCTCAAGAAAAAGATCAGTTCCAGATCTCTAGGAAATTTTACACACAGTAACAAGAACAGATTTTGTTTTGTCAGTGCTGGGATTGCAATTGTGATTTGGACAGAAAGCCTTCTTCTCCAACCAGCCTGAGGGCAGATATTTCCCTTTATATAAAGTGTATTTTTTTAAATTTATCACAGATAAAATATCCAATTATACTGTCCTAACAGTTAGCGTAACTTTCCTCCATTCCTTGGTGTGTGTGTGTGTGTAAATATATTCTCACACATATATTTTAATTGTCAGTTGACAGGTTTGTGAAGATTGTTGTTACACACATTGTTGTGGGATTATCATCATCTTACATTTCAGGATAAATTCTGGATGGATCCTTCTACTATGAAAACAATAATCCCCAGCTGATTTAATATTCTTGAGGCACATTTATAAAAGATTCAAGGAGGGAATTTAGGGGGAGACGCAGAGGGATGTCTATGGAGATTTTCAGTCATCCAGGCCATGGTTGTCCCAAAGGAGTTTTCTCAAGAGGTCGCTGGACTTTCTTGGTGTTTTTTCCCTTGAAGACATTTTGCTTCTTCAGAACTGAAGAAGCTTCTTGGGTGAGAAGCGAAACCTCTTCAAGGAAAAACAAACTAAGTCCAGTCACCTCTTGAAAATGCACCTTTGGGACAAGCAGACCGACGGTCCATCCATGGATATTCTGGATTAAAGTCTTCTCATTTGCCATTTGGATTGGGTTGATCACAAACCATCTTGAAACAAAGTGGAATCTATAAAAATGCTTCAAGATGGTGGGAAGCCTTTTTCAAATTCACTAACCTTCATTGACATTCTTTTCTGTAGATAATCCATTTTATTAAATTCATTATCAAAGCCCTACACTAATTGGGGCTAGATTTTTTTGTCAATTTTCTTTTCCAAATAATTTTTTTTGTCATCGTTGTCTTTTAAGTTTTCTTTCAAAATGTTTTTGGGATCAGAGCTGTTTTGGATAGGACACAAATAAAGCACGTCCATTTATTATAATAGATTTATACAGGTTGTCTTCAACTTAACCATCATGTTTAGGGACCATTCGAAGTTACAAGGGCAATGAAAAAAGCGACTTACGACCGTTTTCACACTTATGACCGTTGCAGCATCCCCATGGTCATGTGATTTACATTCAAGAAGCTTGACAACCGGCTCACACTTACGACGGTTGCATTGTCTCAGGGGTCATGTGATAATCTTTTGTGACCTTCTGACAAGCCAAGTCAATGGGGAAGCCAGATTCACCTCACAATAGTTGTTATTAACAACTGTGGCAAGGAAAGTCGTAAAGTGGAACAAACTTAATAAATATCTCATTTAGCCACATCAATTCTGAGTTCAGTCGTAAGTTGAGGACTATATGGGAACGTCTAATTGGATGGTTCTATTTCAAACATCACCCAGTGGTTTGTTTTTTTTATGCAGGGTCTCATATGCATCAATTTTATTAGGTGCTGCTGATGCTATATCAGAAAACACACTTTAATGGTGCATGTGTGCACAATTATGTGCTGCGTCACTAGAATAATTTCTTTGGTTTGAAATATTCAGCAATACAGGAGCATCAGATCAGGACTTGCTGCTAGAGAAAACTACATTCAAATTTTTGGTGGAATTTTCTTCACAACTTTTCCCTCACTTTGGGAACAACTCCTGATTTGTAAAGCGTGTGGAGGCTTTACAAAGAAGAGAAAACTGATTTATTTCTTGTCTTGGAGGCAAAATCAGGATGGTGGGAATTGTTTGATCCTAAAAGCAAGGTTCTTGTCACCGCCTGGAGAAAAACGGGTGAATGGTGGCCACAAAATTGGCAAACCGAAGAAGTGACATTGGATTGAGTGTTGAGGGAGAGAGATGCCAAGAGTTTGTATTAATTTGTGATACAAATCAAAATCTTTGCCTCAAAGGATCAGTAGCAGTTTTGCCTAAACTGACTCCTTGGCAACTTTTAAGACTTGTGGACTTTAACTCCCAGAATTCCCCAGCCTGCCATGTTGACGGGAGAATTCTGGAAGTTGAAGTCCACAAATCTTAAAACTTGCCAAGGCTGGATACCCCTACCTTAGAGTTTGATGTAACTGTTGTTTGCAACTCCTACAAGTATTAGCTCAATCCCAATAGTTAAAGGAGCTAGGATTGGGGAGGATCACTCTAACGAATTTAGTTTCCACTTTTTTTTTGTTTTGTTTTGCAGGGACATGCTAAGAAGTGAAGTGTGGATAACTGCCACTATTGTGATCTGTTTTGGCAATTCTAGTGGAGAAATATTGTGTGTTCTAGGACACAAAAGCAAGTAACAACTGGGTTTATTTTGGTTCCTTAACAGATACGCCCTTGTGAAAGAGTTCCAGGTATGTAGGAAGAGTATGCCACACAGAAGGAGCACTAAACTATGCTAAACCACTTTAATTGTGCCAAGCATAAGAATTTCTGCTTTTCATCCATGATAACATTTGAGCAAGAAGCCAAGCTATAAATTTCAATGCAAGCTTCTATCGCATTTCTCTTTTGCTTCTTTTAAAATAAATTTTGCATTATTTTCTGGTCAGGCAATTCTGGGATAGGAAGTTTTCGCAGGTATTTATATGTATGGTATTCAGCTTTGTTCAGGTATTTTCCCACGTCATTATAGTTGTACTTTTAAAGTTTGTAGTGACGTTTCAGCAGAATCTCATCTTGTCATCATCAGGCTTTTGTATGGCAGATGAGATTTTGCTGAAATGTCGCTACAACTTTAAAAGCACAACTATAATGACGTGGGAAAATACCCGAACAGAGCTGAATACCATACATATATATATGTATATAAAATACAATCTTCTTATCCATCAAAGATACCAAATATCTGCAGGATGTCACCTATATTGTCCTTCCTCAACCTGGCACCTTCTATAGAAGTTTGGACTGCAATTCCCAGAACTCAGCATAATCTTGGATCCTGGCTAGGAATTCCGGGAGTTTGAATGATTGCCCCATTATGAAGACTCCTATGAGATACGTCGTATGCTCTAGAACAGGGATCTCCAAATTTGTTGAATTTTGAAGACTTGTGGACTTCAACTCCCAGAATCCCCCAGTCAACCGTGCTGGGAGATGAAATCTATGAGTCTTCACAGTTGCCAAGGTTGGACATCTCTGGCCTAGATATACCCCTGGCGTGCAGAGTGTGGGAGTGCCATCTTTGTAAAAAGTTGCCAAGTTTGGCAAGAAACACCAAGAAAATTGTCCCAGGCTCTGACTAGACAGATGCCCACATATATTTGGGAGGTCTTAGCTGAACAGGATGAAATCCTTTGCTATCAGTTCCTCAAATTTTACTGAATTGTTCTGGTTGTCCGTGAAGAACTAAGTCAAAAAAACCATGGGCTGCTCAAAAACCCAACAGAGTTTTAATTCAATGGCTCTTGAAAAGCTCTAGCTTAGTCTTCATGGAACGTTGCGTTTCCCATCACCTATTTATTTATTTGGATCATAACGCTCATATTTTGTTGCATGCTTACCCTGCAGTCAGCATCTTCAACTGATAAAATCAAGCATCACAACCATTAACAAAACTTGAGGTCGCTCCTGCTGCTTTGGATTTTAATTCTCCATTTCCCAACCTTTTAATTCTCCGTTTTCCCAACCTTTTAATTTTCCATTTCCCAGCCTAGGGTTGAAACGTTAAATGTATCTGGAAACAAGCTATTCGGAAACAATCAGCAAACACTCTGGTTTCCTATAGATGGGTGAAATGTCATTTTTAGAAGGGATAACAAGAAGTCACACCGTGACGGCATGGCTTTGGCTTCAAGAAAAACTAATAAAACGGCTATCTCAGGGTAACCTTTCGTCTTGCCGTACTCAAAACACAAATTTCCTTGGACTCAGCCCCAAAACCTGGATGGGTAAGGTCCTCCTTTAGTGCGGGAAGAACATGTTTCTTCCCATTGTAAGAATTTTCATTTATAAATTCGGTTCACCTTGATACCTCTATCAAGAAATCAGCATTTTTTAAAATAGAAAGCAGCTCTGGATAGATTTTAATCTCATGATATGAAATCTCACGGTTCTATTCAGAAAGCTTTAAGTGTCCGGGTGGGAGGGGGGGTTTATGTGTGAAAAACGATGTAAAAATATGAAGTTGAGATGGAAAAAAAAAAGGGATAACATGTCTGTCATGCTTGCCCTTCAGCTCACCCAGTGCCACTCATTTCCAGATGTTAGCCCTATCTCCACCAAATCGAAGCCTTTGGAAAATCTCTTCTGTTGGGTGAAAATAATTTATACACAAAAGCAACTGATCCAGGCACATCTGGGTTAACACTATTTCCGGCAGTCCTGGGAATAGATTTCTTTGCAAAGAGGCAGTACATACAGGCAGTCCTCGACCTGCAACAGCTCGAAGTTACAACGGCACTGAAAAAAGTGACCAGGGGTGGGATTCAAATTTTTTAACAACCGGTTCTGTGGGCATGGCTTGGTGGTCATGTTATTGGCTGGGCGTGGCCAACTCAACATCACTCACATCGAGGCACGCATCTCCTCGCCTGGCCTCTCATGACTGTGGGGATGCTGCAACAGTCGTAAGTGTGAAAAAGGGTCATAAGTCACTTTTTTCAGTGCCATTGTAACTTTGAATGGTCACTCCACACAAGCAAAGTACCAGCAAAGGAGGGGAAAAAAGACTTCAGAGAAGTTCCTGAGACAGGAAGTCTAGTCCTGCCAAGAATGTAAATAAGGGTTAACGGAGAGAGTTTCTGTAAGCAACACCAGAATGTTTCCTTCCTGCCTTCCTTACAGGATTAGCCCAGTAATTTCTTCTAACAACCGGTTCTCCCAACTGCTTAGAATGTTAACAACCGGTTCTAGCGAATAGGTGCGAACTGGTAGAATCCCACCCCTGCTTATGACCATTTTTCACACTTTAGGGACGTTGCAGCAGCCCCGTGTGATCACGGGACTTACATTCGAATGCTTGACAACTGACTCACATTTACGACTGTTGCAGTGTTCCGGAGGGGTCACGCGATCCCCTTTTGCGACCTTCTGGCAAGCAAAGTGAATGGGGCAAGCCAGATTCACTTAATGGCAGTGTTGCTAATTTGACAACTGCAGTGATTCGCTGAACAAACGTGGTGAGAAAAGGTCGTAAAATGGGGCAAAAATCATGTCTCTCTCAGCAGAAATAAATTTTGGGCTCAATTGTGGCCATAAGTTGAGGACTACCTGCCAAAGCTGCCACAGTTTTGAAATTATGGGACAGAATGAAGCTGGACGCACGTTCCTGTCCTTCTCTAACTAAGATGTTCTTGGCTCCTAATGTCCGGCGAAGACCATTTTGGTAGAAGTGGCCCGTGGAGAAACAAGGAAGCATCTCTTTTATCAACTAAGATGCTTCATTAAAATAAAAATTAAAAAAGTCAAATCAAATAGGAGGCGCTTGCTGGATCTCTCCCATCAGTATCTAAACTGGCTCTGAAAAATATATATATACCCACTGGATATATATTAGGAGGAACTGAGATTTCGTCATTAAGGATGGCCCTAACTCTAGACAAAAAACCCCATGGTCGGAGAAGAGATGGCATCCTCAAAAGTTAAACACGCTTCACTTGGTGTACAGAAATACTATATATTTAAGGAGGGTTTACTGTTGACAAATATACATCATTGGTGGTTCCCATCTAACAGCATGTGCAGCAATAGTATCATTTTTTCCTTTTTTTCTTCTTTCCTTTCCCACCCCGCTCCGATTAGCTGCTATGGGTTTTTTTTCCCCCCGAATGACAAAAAAAGACACGTCCTCTTGTCACGCAACAGCAGAAAACAAACCGGTGAACAAAATAGTCTGTTGTAGTAAAAAAAACCACCCTTTTAAAAAATAAAAATTAAAAAAGAGAAAGGATTGAGCTCACAAGTCTGAAGATGCAGCCGTTTGGCCTCCTTCGGCAGGAAATAACCCGAAGCAGCAGGGTTATCCAGAAAGAAATGTTAAAAAATGGAAAGTTCTTGTTTGGAGGCTCACAAAATGTTTGAAGGGCCATTTCAAACCTGGAGAGGTGTGTAAACCCCCCCCCTTCGTTTCTTCGCATAAGCTTTGCGGGAAAATTGTGGATTTTTCTTCTCCGTGATGCCTCCTTCTTCCTGTTTTCGTTCCTCATAAATCCTCTTATATATATATATATATCTATATATTTTTTTTCTCCAACCCCACTAGGAAAGGTTCACCCAAACCTAATACAGAGGCTCTTTTTTTCTCTTCTTTTTTTCCACCCCATTAAAAAAAAAAAGAAACCCAACGAAAGAAAACCCAATGAACAGAAATCAGGAGATTTAAACCAACGCCTTCCCCAACCTTCCAGCATTTTTGCACAAAGGGCTCACACACAATGGCGAAATGACACTTCCAAAAAGAGAAGACAGGATAGGCGCAGAGAAAGGGGAGGGGGAAGGATGGAAAAACAGCCAAAGGTGAGAAAGCCACTTTAAAAAAAATATTAAAATTAAAAATTAAATCTAAAATAAAGGATGTTGCCTGAGCTATGGTGCCACCGTTTTCTTCCTCCACCTTGCCTGTTTTCCGTAAAGTTCTTTGTGTGTTTGTTTTTCTTTTTTCTTTAGAAAAAAAAGAAAGAAAGAAAGAAAAAGAAGGCTCAAGGACGTCACAGTCTCAAGCAGCTGTCTTTGGCAAGAAGTTAATGCATCATCCCCTCTCTGTCACCTTCTCCCCATCTCGCTCTGTCGCATAAAATGGATATTGTTTGCGCTGTCGGACAGTTCTGGGTATTGTTCGGCGGAGATGACGAAGTAGCCGTCGTACCCCTGAACGAGTCCCGTGTTCAGCAGTTGCTGCTTTTCCCCCTCTGTCCAGGAGCGGCTACCCTCCTCCCCGTCCTGCAGTCTCTGTTGCTCCCGGGCCCAGGCGTGGGCCACGGCCCGTTGCCTGGCCAGTTCCAAGACGCGTGTCTTCTCCTCGTCCAACGTGGTCCCGTATCGGGTGTTGAGGCACAGGGCTCCAAACTGGAGCGAGATGTCCGTGTAGCGTCTAGTCCTCCCGCTGAGCACGGCGTTGATTTGGGAGACGGTGACGTTCACACCATTCTCCAAGGTCCGCCGCCCGCCGCTGAGGCCGAGGATGGACAAGTCGCTTTCCGACGACCCCGGCTTGACAAAGTAGTGGGTGTCCGTGCCGTCGACGGTGAAGTGCAAGTTCTCCAGATAATAGGCGTTGTTGAGGATGGCGGCGACTCGCCGCCCGTCCTCGTTCGCCGCACTGATGATATCAGTGGCCACCCGGCCATCTTTCATGGCAAACTTGACCCCCTTGCCGATGATGGAGTCTCCCGAGGCAAAATGGCGGTTCTCCTGGACTTCCTGGCACCCGGCGATGCTCGACGTGTAGATCTGTTCGAAGCTCTCCAACGTGACGAAGGCCTTCAGTTGTTTCTGGACTTCGCACTGCACCCCTAAGATCGACTGAAGATGGGCAGGAAGGGAGATTGAAAAGAGAGGAACTCGTGTTAGACACAAGAGAGATGTATGGCAACGTCTACAGGTGGGCCCTGAACTCACAACCGGAATTAGAGCCACGGTGGCGCAGTGGTGAAAGTGCAGTACTGCAGGCTACTTCTGCTGACTGCCGGCTGCCTGAAATTTTGCAGTTCGATCCTGACCAGCTCAAAGTTGACTCAGCCTTCTGTCCTTCCGAGGTGGGTAAAATGAGGACCCAGATTGTTGGGGAAAAGAGGCTGATTCTGTGAACTGCTTAGAGAGGGCTGTAAAGCACTGGGAAGCAGTATATAATCTAAGGGCTATTGCTATTATGGTTGTAAGTCGGGGATGTCTTTAAGCAGGGGAACCACGTGACTGTGCCTGATTTTTGTTAACTTTTCATGGCAGTTGTTAAGCAAATACCATGGTCATTAAATGAATGTAGCGGTCTTTAAGTGAGCCCATTATACAGGGTAGTCCTCGACTTACAAACATTCATTTAATGACTGTTTAAAGTTACAATGGCACTGAAAAAAAGTGACTTATGACCAGTTTTTCACACTTACCGCATCTGCATGATCAAAATTCAGACGCTTGGCAACTGGTTCATATTTATGACAGTGGCAGAGTCCCGGGGGTGTGTGTTCACATGATCAACCTTTGCGACCTTCAGACAAGTAAAGTCAATTGGGGAAGCTGGATTCACTTTAACAACCGTGGCAAGGAAGGACATAAAACGGAGCAAATCTCCCTTAAGAAGGGTCTTGCTTAGATGATCATAAAGCCCTCACAAATTACTTACAAACAGCCCTCAGTCTTACAACATTTCTTCAGTGACTGTTCAAAGTAACAAAAGCACTAAAAAAAAAAGACTTACAACCAGTCCTCGTCTTACAACCACCGCAACGTTCTCAGTCATGTGATCAAAATTCGGTCACTTGGTAACCGATATGTATTAATGACGGTTGCACAGTCTTGGGGTTTTGGGTGACCTTCCCAGCCAGCTTCTGACAACCAAAGTCAATAAGGAAGGTCTGATTCCCTTAATGACTGGGTGATTCACTTAACAACGGCAGTGGTAAAATCAGGGCCAAGTCATTTAACAGTGGCGTTGCTCAGCAATGAAAATTCTGGTCCCAATTGCCGCCGTTAAGTTGAGGACTGCCTGTCGTTTGGGCCAAAATAACAGATAACCAGAGTTGGAAGGGACCTTGTAGATCATCTAGTCCAGCCCGCCACCCAAGCGGGAGACCCTACACCATTTCTGACAAATGGCAGTCCAATCTCTTCTTGAAAGTCTCAAGTGATGGTGCTCCCACAATTTCCAAGGGCAACTTCTGTTCCATGGGTTGATTGTTCTTAAATAATGGGGAGTTTCTCGAAAATTCAGAGTTGTGCCATTTTTTAAGGCAATTTTAGCCCTGTAGCTCAGGATATTTGCCAGCCACAATGAAACAGTTATCATGAACATCACTGGAATTGTAATTAAAAACAAAACAAAACCTCTTTGTTATCTCAAAAATAAGTCCTGGGTCTTTGGAAAGCCGCTTCATTTGAAGAAAGAATGACCTTGAATACAGCCTTTTAAATAATAAAGTAATGCAGGGGGGGGGGGAAGAGTTGATTTCTCCTCAGAAAGATAAAAAAAAAACTTCCTGGGGCTCTGGGGCTCCAAATGTTTTTGTTTTTTTAAAAGGGACACAAACAGATTAGGCAGAGTTCAAAGAAGAGATAGATGGTCTCGCCTTTGAAATTTGTTCCCCGTGCTGCTTCAGTCTTTCCTTTCCCCAAAGGAAGGAAGGAAGGAAGAAAGGGAAAAACAAAACAAAACAGGAAATATTAGAGGGGAGATCGTGTTTACCTGATAAAAGGACAAAACTTTTCGTGCTAGAGAGCGAGGTTTTTTTCAAACATGGCGAATTTTAAGATGTGTGGACTTCAACTCCCATGCTGGAATTTGAGGAGTTGGAATCCAGATATCTTAACATTGCCAAGTTTTGAAAAACACTGCTGTACAGGCAGTCCTTCAGTTGCGACATAATTGAGCCTGGAACAACGATCGTAATTTATGCCAGTCATTAAGTGGATCAATATAGGATCGTGCTCGATTTTAAGGCCTTTATTGCAGTGTTTGTTAAAGCAAATGTGGCGTTGGCTACGGGGACTCGTTGTCTGAATCAGAATAGAGCTGGAAGGGACCTTGGAGGTCTTCTAGTCCAACCCCGTGCTCAAGCAGGAGAGCCAATGCCATTCCAGACAAATGGTCATCCAATCTCTTCTTAAAAACCTCCAGTGTTGGAGCCACCACAACTTCTGGAGGCAAAGTTGTTCCACTGGTTGATTGTCCTCACTGTTAGGAAATTTCTCCTTAATTCTAGGTTGCTTCTCTCCTTGGTTAGTTTCCATCCATTGCTTCTTGTCCAGCCTTCAGGAGCTTTGGAGAACAATTTGACCCCCTCTTCTTTGTGGCAGTCCCTCAAACACTTGAATACCGCTATCATGTCTCCCCTGATCCTTCTTTTCTCGAGACTAGCCAAACCCAAATCCTCCAACCGTTCTTCGTATGTTTTAGTTCCCAGGCCTTTCATCGTCTTAGTTGCTCTTCTCTGAACTTTTTCCAAAGTCTCAATAACAAAATCTGCAATCTAGAGGTATTATTGTGTGGCCTGGTTTTTAAATTTGGTCCGGAGGCTAAAACATACCAAGAACGGTTTCAGGAAATGGGTATGTCTAGAATTATGATAGCAGTCTTCCAATATTTGAGGGGCTGCCCCAAAGAAGAGGGAGTCAAGCTATTCCCCAAGGCACCTGAAGGCAAGACAAGAAGCAACGGATGGAAACCAATCAAGGAGAGATCCAACCTAGAGTTAAGGAGAAATTTGCTAATGATGAGAACGATTAACCAGTAGAACAGCTTGCCTCTAAAAAGTTGTGGGTGCTCCAACAGCGGAAGTTTTAAAGGAGAGATTAGACAACCATTTGTCTGAAATGGTCTAGGATTTTCTGCTTGGTCAGGGGTTCGACTAGAAGTCCCCCAAGGCTCCTTTGAACTCCACCATTTTGCATTTTTCCATTTCTATTTTTGCAAGGAGAGCTTTTAGAGATAAATGCTTCTTGCTTCCTCTTGCAAGGAACCGATTATAAATCGTGGTCACATGACCGCGGGATGCTGCAAATGGCTATAGAGGAGAGCTGGTTGCAAAGTGGCCAAGGGCGCTCCTGCCAATGGGAGAGTTGGGCACCGTTGGGACTTTGAATCTGGGTTGTAAGTAGCTCTCTTTTTTTTTTTTAACGTTCTGTTGTAACTTCGAATAGTCGCTAAAGCGACCAGTCTTAAGTCGAGGACTACCAGTAGAAGAGTAGCAGAACGTCAGAAAGACTACAGGTGGTCCATAACAGAGTCCAAAGTTTCTGTTGCTAAGCAAGAAAGTTGCGAGGTGCGTTTTGCCTCATTTTATGACCTTTCTGGCCACAGTTAAGCGAATCATCACAGTTGTTCCGTTAGTAACACAGTTGCTGAGTGAATTTGGATTTCCCGTTGACTTTGCTCGTCAGAAGATCGCAAAAGGGGATCACATAATTCTGGGACACTGCAACCATCGTAAATATGAATCGGTTGCCAAGCACCTGAATTAGGATTATGTGTCCATTGGGATGCTGCAAAGGTTGGAAGCGTGAAAAACAATCCTAATGTCAGGATTCCGGCAGTTACCCCCCATTTAAATCCTGAGTCTCGAGCCAAACTTCCAAAACTTCCAAAGGATTTATTGGGAGTTAACATGCCGGCACTGCCTGGGTGTAGCGGACTCTGAGGCACATCATTCACTGTCACCCTTGACCCTGGTTTTCTCCCCACCCCCTGGGTGTATCATAATTCATATTCTCCAATGGGACACCTCCGTAGCCCAGAGTCATTCAATCGTGCTCACCGGTTAGAATTTTGCAAGGCAGAAACTTCGGTCACCTAGTTACTATCTTTGAAAAACATTCATGGAACGCGCTTTCGGTTTGCAAGCTGCCGCACTGCTTTTTCCAAACCCCTTTCCTCCCCGCTCCCTTTCTGTTGGCAACTCTAACAAGACCAGAGAAATATTTTATGAGTTGACACCTAAGTCACTTTTTTTTCAGCGCCATTGTAACTTTGAACGGTCGTTAAAGCAAATGATTGTTAAGTCAAGGACGATCCGTACATGTTTTCCACTTCCTGATGAACGTTTCCCCTGGGATAAAGTAGCGACCATTCAAAAGTGGGTCTTTTTGGAAGCCGGAGAAGCTGGGGTGTGTGTGTGTGTGTGTCTGAAAAGTCACACTAGTTACCTTGCTGTTGTCCCATTCCTGGGTTTTCAGCTGGGTGCGTGTGAGCTCGTAGGATGGCTCCATAGCGTTCATGTCAGGTTTAGGATAGCCAGGGATAACGTTGTGCAGCTGGAAACCAAAGGTAAGCAGCCAGCTGTTGACATCTGGAATAGGACGAGAAAAACCAGAACGTTACATGCTAGCCAAAAGGTTAAATACAGGTGCAGTATAAACGGTACTTGACTCAATAGTAGTAACTGTGAAGAAGGATCTTGAAGTCCTAGTGGACAATGACTTAAATATGAGCCAGCCGTGGGCAGCCGCCGCCAAAAAAGCCAACACAATCTTAGGCTGCATTAACAGAGGGATAGAATCAAGATCACGTGAAATGTTAATACCACTTTATAAGGTCTTGGTAAGGCCACACTTGGAATGCTGCATACCAGTTTTGGTCGCCACGATGTAAAAAAAAAAAGATGTTGAGACTCTAGAAAGAGTGCAGAGAAGAGCAACAAAGAGGACTGGAGGCTGAAACGTACGAAGAACGGCTGCAGGAATTGGGTATGTCAAGGCTAATGAAAAGAAGAATTAGGGGGGACATGATAGCAGTGTTCCAGTATTTGAGGGGCTGCCACAGATAAGAGGGGGGGTCAATGTCAGAGTATATTCATGAACTGGAATAGAGCATGGTAACAAGGTCAGCCAATGAAGAGGCATAGCAACTAAGTCAGCCAATGAAAACTGTTTGGAAACTGAAACTAGAAAGTAGTCTAAATGTGGCTCTATATTAAGCTCTGCAACTCTGCAGCTATGTTAAGCTCTGAGTTTGTCTAATGGAGTGAAACTGCTTTCTCTCCTCTGCTTGCTTGCTGAACTAAAGTGAAACTGATGTCTGTTGCTGAGCTGCTGAAGTTACTGCTGAAGCTCTGCACTTGTAACATATGTCTACTTCTGTTTGAGTTTGCTCCACGTTGGGGAAATCTACAACTGGTTTGTAAAAAGAATTATTTCATATGTTTATAAAGACGTTCAATGAAGCATCAGCCATCTGTGTTTATTTTTCTGGCGCTGAATTAATGCTGTAAAACTCTGAACAGTCAAGCTATTCTCCAAAGCTCCTGAGGGCAGGACAAGAAGCAACGGATGGAAACTAATCAAGGAGAGAAGCAACTTAGAACTAAGGAGAAATTTCCTGACTGTGAGAACAGTTAACCAGTGGAACAACTTGCCTCCAGAAGTTGTGAATGCTCTATCGCTGGAAGTTTTAAAGAAGAGATTGGACAACCATTTGTCTGACGTGTAGGGTTTCCTGCCTGAGCACGGGGTTGGACTAGAAGACCTCCAAGGTCCCTTCCAACTGTTATTCTATTTTATTCTAACAGTTAGTTTTTTTCTGAAGAACTATTCTGAAGAACATTTCTAAAGGACAGGAAAAATACTAATTTAAAGCTAGAATGGCTAAGCCTGACTTTACGGTATCGGAATTGAGCTGGGCATGAGAAGGTAATGTTTTAAATATCAACTGTTGTGATACCGGATGTATTTGTGATGCAAATACGTGGCATACCAAAATGACCTCTGAATCACTCCATTCTCTTTGTCTGTTTTGGCTCTGTTCTTCATATTTAACACTGGAATTGGGATATTCTTTATTGGCCAAGTGTGATTGGACACACAAGGAACTTGTCTCTCCATGTGCATACCAACAGCCAAGGGATACGGTAGATCGTAAGATGCAAACAAGGGATAAATCAAAAGCTACCGATAGGAGAAGGTAGTAGGAAAGATGGAAAGATGAGAAGGATAATAGCAATATAGCCCTGCTACATGGGTGAATATATGTAGGCACAAGACAGGCCTGTGGGAATGAGGTGTTTAGCAGAGCGATGGCACAAGGGGGAAAAAAAACTGTCACGCTCTTGTTGGAGTCTGATTCTGAGGGGGAGATTGAGCAGCTGACAGGGAGTGGGAGTGTGGCTCCGATGGCTGTGGAAGAAACGGGGGAAGGGCACAGTCCGACTGGGCATTCAGAGGAAGACCCAGGGCCCTCCCCTCTTCATCCTAGGGCACGCAGGGAGGAACGGAGAAGGGAGCAATGTGGCTTGCGAGAGAGAAGAAGGCCCTGATCCCTTTCATTGGTTGCAGCTGGGAGAACAGGATATAAGAGGGGCGTTTGCACACGGTTCCTTGCTGGAAGCAAAGTGTGCATTATCTTGGTGGAGGCTTATCTGGGTTTTGGCGTCCTCCAAACTGTGGTTGCTGCGTTATCCTTTGAAAGTCTGCAATTTATCATCCTAGCCTGCCGTGTTAATTACTTCAGTATAGTTTGTGTTGAGTTTTTAAATTTCTAATTATCTTTACTTAGGGTTCTGACTGCATTTCTGCCCTTCATAGACTGTTTTTTGAAGAGTTTGTTATCCAGCCGAGGGTAATTGGACATTGGGGGCCAAGTTGGAGGCATTAAAGAGAATTTATTCTACTTTGGTGACTTTGTTATTTTTGTGTCATGTCCCATGTCATCACAAAAACTATCTTTGTGTCTACAGGTAGTCCTCAACGTACGACCACAAAGGAGGCCAACGTTTACGTTGCTAAGTGAGGCATTTGTTAAAGCGAGCGTGCTCCGTTTCTTGACTTTCCTCACCTCATTTGTTAAGCGAACCCACTGCAGTTAAATTAAGTCACATGGTCGTTAAGTGAATCTGGCTTCCCCTGTTGCAAAAGGGGATTGCGTGGTTCCGGGATGCTGCACCCGTCATAAAAGTGAGCCTCTGGATGTAAATCACGTGACCAGGGGGGAGGCTGCAAAGGCTGTAAGTGTGAAGCATGGTTGTAAGTCACTTTTTTCAGTGCCATTGTAACTCTGAATGGTCATTAAGTGAACTGCTGTAGGTCGAGGACTACCTGTAGCTGTTTTGGCATGCAAGGCCTTGTAGCTGCATCCGGAGGGGAAAATTACACCCATTCCCAAATAATTTATTCTCAAATAATTCCTGCAGCTTCGGTGGGTCTTCATTTCCTTGGTCAGTCTCTCCCCTCTGGCTTATTTGCAACCGTTGTTTTGTTTTCTCGCTGCCCTTTAAAACAGCAATTCTTGTGGATGAATTAACATTTCACCGCGTTGTTATTTTTAAAAAGGGCTTGACGGAAAGGTCAGGATTAGAAAGGATTTAGCCTCTTTCACGCAGTTTTATTTCGAAGCCGTTTAGGATCTGGGTGCCAGCTGAGGCCCACAGTAATATCCCCCCACCCCCCGCACAACTGACGAAAAAAAAAATAGTCAGAAGGACCTTTAATCGCCCTTTAATCCACAGAGTCCAAGCAAGGAAATTAGGAGACCGCTTGGGCAGTTTAAAATCAGAGTTATTTGTTAAATCCCGAGTGTTTGTTCTTCACGAGCGGGCAGGGTTTGTTCTCACTGGAGAGTCTCCAGTCTCCGAGGCGAAAAGGTATCAGAGGAATTTCCCGAAGCCTTTATTTATTTATGATAGTTTTATTTCGCCTGTATTATTATTTTTTTATAAGTAACTCAAAGGCAGGGATAATAATTCCTCTTATTTTATTCCCCCACAACAACAACCCTGTGAGATGGGTTGGGCTGAGAGAAAGCGTGAAGAAGTTTGCCCGGCCTGGTTTCAGGCCTAAGGAGGGACTAGAACTCACTCTCTCTCCTGGGGATTGGTCAAAGACACCCCGAGGGCCTTCATGCCTAGGGTAGAACTAGAACTCACCATCTCCTAGTCATTGGCCCAATGTCACCCAGCTGGCTTTCATGCCTAAGGTGGGACTAGAACTCACAGGGTCC
>NW_020717331.1:95512-112394 GCF_900518725.1 Notechis scutatus
ACAAACACCACTCCTTTCTAGCACTGATGATGTTACCTAGTTGGGTAATGAAACATCTGCAAGAAAACAACCAAGCTCAGAGAGCACCAAGGACCCCTCAGTGGTTAACCAGTTCAACAGAATACTGGCTTTCAAACCTTTCTCAAAAAAAAAAGAAAAAGATTCGTTCTGATTTCCACCCCCAAGTAATTTCCTTTAATGAGCTGCAGGCCCAGTGCTAATTGGGAGGGGCCACATCAGTGGCTCCAAATTTCACCCATTAAATTTTGTCCAAATTTTTCTGATCCATCAAATCGAGCCCATTACCAGTAATCCTTGACATACGACCACCACTGCGCCCCAAATTTCCATGGCTGAGCGAGACAGCCTTTAAGTGAGTTTTGCCCCATTTTACGACCTGTTAAAGGAAATCGATGCAGTTCTGAAGTGAGTAACCCGGCTGTTAAGTGAATCCGTTGACTTTGCTTGTCAGAAGGTCGCCAAAGGGGATCATATGACCCCAGGACACTGCAACCGTCATAAGTGTGAATCAATTGCCAAGCATCTGAATTTTGATCTTGTGACCATGGGGGATGCTGTAAGGGTGGTAACTGTGAAAAACAGTCGTAAGTCTGAGATGGAGCCGAATTTTCCTTCCAGCATTAATCTGGCATTTAAATTTTTCTAAAATGGCTGAATCCTGTTCGGGGGAAGGTGCTCCTCTCCGTTACAAAGCCGAAGAAGAGCCAGCGCCGTCCGAAGACGTCTCCGTGGTCATGTGGCTGGCGTGGCTAAATGCCGAAGGCGCACGGAACACTGTTCCCTTCCCACCAAAGGCGGTGCCTATTTTTCTACTTGCACTTTTTACGTGCTTTTGAACTGCCAGGTTGGCAGAAGCTGGGACAAGGAACGGGAGCTCGCTCCGTTATGTGGCGCGCTGGGGATTCAAACCGCCGAACTGCTGGCCTTTTCTGATCGACAAGCTCAGCATCTTAGCTGTTGACCCACTGAGCCACTTTCTCTCTCTCTCACACACACACATATAATGTGTATTGCCATTATGTTTATTTTCCTTGTTCTTCCATCATTTATTTTATTTATTAACTTTTTTTTTTATTGTAACTTTATCATTTTTATAAATAACTCAAGGTGACCAATGCTCAAAATCCTCCTTCCTTCTCTTATTTTCCTCACAACGGCAACTCTGTGAGGTGGGTTGGGACGAGCCAGAGAGTGACTGGCCCAAAGTCACCCAGCTGACTTTCATATGGAAAGTGGGACTAGAACTCACCCTCTCCTGGTAAACGGCCCAAAGTCACCCAGCAGGGCTTCATACCTAAGGCAGAACTAGAACTCACTGCCTCCTGGTGATTAGCCCAAAGTCACCCAACTGACTATCCTGCCTAAGGTGGGATTATAACTCCCTCCCTCCTGATAACTGGTCACCTACCCGTCTTACATGCCTAAGATGGGACTAGAACTCACGTCTCCTAGTGATGGGCCCGAAGTCCTTCCCTTTCAGAATCTTCATACAATGATTAGATTTAACAAACCCAGAATTAACCTTCAACCTTAGGGTCTTCTATTTATACCTTCCTTTGAAGAACGACTTTATCCAGCTTTTCCCCCTAAGGCAGAGGTCCCCCGATCCCCGGGGCCACAGATCACTACTTTGAGGTGAACCTTTTGCAGGAGGGCTGAATGTCAGCCTCTCCAAGACGTCTTCCTGACATCTTTTATGGCTTGACTCTTTGCCGGATGCCATGGAAACCGGGGACGGGGGGGGGGGAGGAATAATTGGGCTTTGTGGGGGGAAGGATGCTGGAGGTCAAAGTTGGGTGAACTGCAAAAGATGGACGCTTTCCTGCTTTCTGCGCAACTGCATCAAAATTCTAGGCCAAGGTCAACCGTCTTGGCATACCAGGTGTGTGAGACGCCACCTGAAGACAACATTATACACACCTCAGATTGGATGTCCACTTTGAACTGTTGGGGGAGGGGACTTGGGATAACTTTCAATACGTAATTTCTGCGCCGATTTGCCTCAGGACTTACTTTCCTTTTGTTGCTATCCCTTCAAATCCAGTAAATGTGCTTTTCTCTATTTTAATGGAGTCTTAAAGGTTTTCTTTCTTGGATTTTGAATGGAGGCACAGCTGACACATTTGGAATTGGGCCACGGAACCGGCGGTTGAAACTTCCCCCTCACATCCTCACTTATGAGCGAGCCTGTGTGTGCTATTCGTGCAAATAAGAGTGGCGTGCACACACATTTGCAGGCATGATATTCCCCTCTGAAAAAAAAATCGGGGCCGGCCAAAAGAGACCCCCTACCACGCGCCAAGAAATTGCACACACAACACCAACGCTACACACCCTTCCTTTCCAGCCGGTCAGGTGTGGATCAGCTCCGGAGCTGGGCAGCCGTTTCCCTGGTGGTGGGGCCAAGGCCGCCGCCCGGGGAGCGCCCGCTGCTTTCCCTCGCCAGGGCCGGGCGGTGGCGTGTTGCACCGAGGCTGGTCTGTGGCTGCCCAGCTCCCTTTTCCTGCTGCTCAGCGGCCTCCGCTCGCACTGCCCGGGCTCCGCTCAGGTATCCGGCTGGGGCTGTCAGGAGTTGCTACCGCCGGCGCGGCTCCAGTCCCGCGTTGCCTCGGGAAGGGAAAGGCAAAACCGGGAGCCGCTGCTGCTGTTGCAAAGCGCCGCCGCGGCTCTTCCTTTTTGCCTTTCCCTTCCCGAGGCAACGCGGGACTGGAGCCGCGCGGAGCCGCGCCAGCGGTAGCAACACCTGACTCGGGGCCTCCGAGGGGAGGGGAAGGAGGAGAAGAAGGGGTGGGGGGAAAGGGTGGGGTGGGCGATTCCCAAGAAAATAGGAATTCTGATTTTAATCGGAAGAATATCATGTCTGATTTGCCGGCCGCTCGTGTGAAACCATCCTCTATCTCCCTCTCTCTCCCCCGCTGGCCAGTCCACAAAGCCGGAAAGTTTGGGGAACTCTGCTCCGAGGATGTCGTACCCCAGTTCAATTAAGAAAAACTTTAAAAAAGGACTTCCAGGAAGAAGCTGTCGAAATGGGCTGGGCTTACCTTGCAGGAGGGTGTAGTAGGCCCCTGACGCTGAAAGGTTGGTGGTGATCGTGACGTCGTCCTTGCTGGAGGTCTCAATCTGGACGTGGATGGAGCTGTCCGTATCGCTCCGGAAAGTGGTGACTTGACCGGTTGGGAAAGTGATGTTAGTGAGGTGTCCAAAGCTGTCATACCTGGGAAAGAAAAGAGACGTACGGACAGAAATTAAAGTGCAAGAACGGAGAGAGATAAACCGAGGGGAATCTCCTAGGCCGGTGATGGCGGACCTTTTAGACACCGAGTGCCCAAAGTGCGCGTGCATTCCTGCCCAAACTGGCTCCTGCCCCGCCTGCGCTTGTACTCCAGCGCATGCACGGCAGAGACCCGAAAACCAGCTGGTCAGAGGGAGGCCAGCGCATGCGCTGCAGAGACCCGAATCGGAACTTCTGTTTTCCTGCAAACGACGGAGAGAAGCGCCACAGAGAAACACGGTAGAGCTGAGCTGGGGCGATGGGAGCGCCATCACTTGAGACTTTCAAGAAGAGATTGGACTGCCATTTGTCAGAAATGGTGTAGGGTCTCCCGCTTGGGCGGGGGGTTGGACTAGATGACCTACAAGGTCCCTTCCAACTCTGATTATCTGTTATCTATGCTCACAGAGAGGGCTTTGCGTGCCACCATTGGCACTCATGCCACAGATTCGCCACCACTGTCCTAGGCCAAAGCATCAGATCTTTGGTCAAGGCGGCAGGACATCCCACTGATTTTTAAAAAAGAGGTCCACTCTTGTTATGAACCATTTTGACATTTCTAAGACTTGTGGGGGGAACGGCTTGTGCCATTTAGGGGGAGGCGTTTCACCTCTGCTGTGTGCCCGTGGCTTCCTTTGGTGGAGAGAAGGTTGCGCAGCTCGCTCCGTTACTCAGCGCTAGGGATTCAAACTGCCGAACCGCCAACCTCTCTGATTGACAAGCTCAGCGTCTTAGCCGCTGAGCCATTGCGTCCAAATACTCACTCGTAAAATGTGGTCCACCCGTTTTCATTGCTCTTGGTAGCTAGGAGTCCCGAGTTGCCATGATAGGTCATCATGGCTACCTCTTGGCCCTGCGCAGTCACACTCTTGAGGGCGCTGTTGGTGCCCATCGTGAGCCAATAGACCTGGCCATCTGGCACCACCAGCCACAGTGGCATCCCGGTCGAATCTCTCCGGATATTAACCAAATTTCCATTGTTGTCAGTCACGAGGGCGATGTCTCCATCGCCCGTGTAGGTGAAATTGTACAGGTAATCTCCAGTCGGGAGGCTCTGGGTGAAAACGTGCTTGCCACTGGCATCAAACAGGTAGAGTTCCTGATCGATGGGCGAGGATAATTCGTACAGGTTCTGGGTGTTGAGAAAAGGCTTGTTCTTCCGGATAAAACGGATCCGGATGTTCCCAAGATCGGCCATGTACAACTCCCCGTCTGCGCATACCGCGAGGGAGGAAGGCGCATTCAGCTTGGCGTCCTTGGCATAGCCATCGTCCCCGGAGAAGCAATCGCAGTTGGCGTCGTTCTTACAATCGCAGCCGTTGGGGGCTCCGGCGACCAGCGAAATCTCGCCGTTCGTAGTGACCTGTCGTATCCGGTTGATCTTCTTCTCATCGGTCTCCGCGATGTATAGGACACCGCTGTGCGAGACCGCCACTGCTGTGGCGGATTCCAAGGTGGCGTGGATGGCTACCTTGCTCAGGAGGAAGTGGTCGATCCCTGGGACTTGGCAGTGCATTGGCCGGCCCGCCACGATGCGCACCTGGTGGTTTTCGGAGATCTGCAACACGACGTTGTTGTCCAGAACGTAGAGGGAATTGTCCATTGGGTTGACGGCCAGGTCGGTGGGCCACTCCAAACGAACCTTTGCAAAATGAAAGGAAGAAAAGCGACGGGGTGAGATTGTTTTATTATTTTTCAGTTACTGGTAGTCCTCGATTTACAACCATAATCGGGACCAGAATATGCTAAGCAAGGTTGCAAAGTGGGTTGCACTCTGGATGTAATTCTGCCAGGGGTGGGCTTCAAAAATTTTAGCAACGGGTTTTCTGTCCAGTTGCTGGGTGGGCGTGGCCAAGGTGGCCTCCTGCACCGCAGCAGGAAGGACATTTTTGCCTTCCCCGGGCTCCGGAGGCTTTCCTCGAGCCTCTGGGAGGGCAAAAACTGTCTCCCTGGGCTTCGGAGGCCCTCTGGAAACTGGAAATAGGCCCGTTTCAGGCCTTCCTGAACTTCTGGGCGGCCTGTTTTTCGCTCTCCCTGAACCTCAGTGCGCACCCTGCACTTACCTGCATCCAAAATGGGCCACGTGGTCACTCCTGGGAGTGGCGGGGAGTGGCCAGCCAGGAGTGGGATTTGGAGGTTCTCCAAACTGTGCAGACTCTTAGCTAGGGTTTCCCCCAAACCCTTGCAAACCCCCAGTAGGCCCACCCCTGAATTCTGCCCACTTGGTCGTATTCCATTCTTTCTTTGGATCCTAGCTATATGCCCCGCTGAGGAATAGGTGGTGTTCACCACATTCAGATGACTGCTAGGAGACCAGAGCATAGGCCGGCCCACCTGGTCGTAGAGAATGTGCAGATTGAATTTCTTTCTTTCTTTCTTTCTTTCTTTCTTTCTTTCTTTCTTTCTTTCTTCCTTCCTTCCTTCCTTCCTTCCTTCCTTCCTTCCTTCCCTCCCCTTTCTTTCTTTCCTTTCTTTTCCCTTCCCCTCCTCCCCTTCCTTCTGCTTCCCTTCCTTTTCCCTTAAATCACAATGACTTTTTTCCAGTCGCAAGTATGGTTGTAAGTTGAGGAGCCCTTATAATGTAATATAATTTAATGTAATGCAATGCAATATAACATAACATTATTGTGCAATGTAACGTAATATTATGTTAATGTTATGACTATGGAGATTCTCAATCATCCAGGTCATAGTTGTCCCAAAGGTGCTTTTTCAAGAGGCAACTGGGAAAAAAGTATATGTTTATTCTATTCCTATTCCTATTCCATTCCATTCTATTCTATATTCTATTCTATTATTATTTCATATTATTATATAACATCCTATTATATATTGGACATATATGATACAAGATATGATATCTAATCTAACCTAATTTAAACTGTTAATATATAATGTAATGTAATATAATACCATGTAATGCAATACAATAATGCAATGTAACGCAATATAGGATAATATAAGGTAACATATCATCTATGTTAAATTTCCAAGAGGGTTTGCTGATAACCTTTGAAATTTAGTCACTGGCTGCTGGAAGAAACTCTGAATGCAAATAAAAAAAATTTCCTGGGATTTGACGATAATGTACTGAGCCACTATGGGATTTTTGCTCAAGGTCAAGTCATTATTTGGACAAAGACAAAATGTTCTTTGTTCTTAATCATGTTTTCATGATTAATGAAATCAGCAGTTTTAGTAAAAAAAAAAAAAAAAAAAAAGCCCAAAACCTTCCCAAAGGATTGGTGGGGGTAGACTTCATAATTTGTAAGATATTCTGAATAAACAGAATTAACAGAGTTTGGAAGGGACCTTGGAGGTCTTCTAGTCCAACCCCTATAAAAGACTCAGCTAAGTTCTGTGGCATTGATTGATTGACTTATTGGTTGATTGACTGATGTCAAGTCAGTGTCATTTCTTAAGTGACCACCGAGGTAACCTTTCACCAAGAAAGGAGAAAAAAGGCTTATGTAAAACAACATTCTGAATAAACAGAATTAACAGAGTTGGAAGGGACCTTGGAGGTCCTCTACTCCAACCCTTATACCAATTCAAATAAATGTTTGTCCAATCTCTTCTTAAAAACCTCCAGTGATGGAGCATCCTCAACTTCTGGAGGCAAGTTGTTCCACTGATTAATTTCCCCACAGCCAGTAAATTCCTCCTTAATTCCAGATGGCTTCTCTCCTTGATAAATTTCCACCCGTTGCTTCTTGTCCTGCCTTCTGGTGCTTTGGAGAATAGTTTGACTCCCTCTTCTTTGGGGCAGCCCCTCAGATGTTGAAACTCTGCTATCATGTCACCCCTAGTCCTTCTTTTCATTAAACCAGGCCTAACCCAATTCTAGCAACTGTTCTTCGTATGTTTTAGCCCCCAGACCCCTAATCCTCTTTGTTGCTCTTCTCTGCACTCTTTCTGGAGCCTGGTGGGTTTTGTGTGTGTGTGGGGGGGGAAAGGACATTATTTGAAAGCAGGAAAAGGGGATAATTGGATCAAACAGTTTAAGGACCACAGCTCTATCCTGTCCAGATATTCTATCTTCGGCCAGAAAGAAGAAGGGGGGTTAACCTATTGTCCGAAGCACCAGAAGGCAGATCAAGAAGCAAAGAAAGGAAACTAATCAAGGAGAGAAGCAACCTAGAACTAAGGAGAAATCTTCTAACTGCTAGAACAATTAATCAGTGGAACGACTTCCTTCCAGAAATTATGGGTGCTCCACAGGGGGGGGATTTCAAAATTTTAGCAACCAGTTCTTTGCCAAGTTGCTGGGTGGGTGTGACCATGGCCTAGTCGGCCTCCTGCAACATGGCGGGGGGGGCATTTTCACCCTCCCCGGGCTTGCTCTGGAGGCCCTCCAAAGGCCAGAAATGGGCCTGTTTCTAGACTTCTGGAAGGCCTGGTTTTTTTTCACCCTCCCCAGGCTCCAGAGGCTTTCTCTGAGCCTCCGGGAGGGTGAAAACAGCCTCTCCCAGGCTCCGGAGGCTCTCCAGAGGCCGAAATGGGCCCATTTCTAGCCTTCCGGAACTTCCGAGATGGCTGTTTTTCACCCTCCCCAGGCTCCGGAGGCTTTCCTCAAACCTCCGGGAGGGTGAAAACAGTCTCCCCCAGGCTCCGGAGGCTCTCTAGAGGCTGGAAACAGGCCCATTTCCAGCCTTCCAGAACTTCTGGGAGGCCTGTTTTTCGCCCTCCCCAGACTCCAGAGGCTTTCTTCGAGCCTCCAGGAGGGCGAAAACGGCCTCTCCCGGGCTCCAGAGGCCAAAAATGGGCCCATTTCTGGCCTTCTGAGCCTCTGGAAGGCCCATTTTTCTCCCTTCCCAAGCCTCCACGTGGGCCCTGTACTTACCTAGGATCCAAAATGTTCGCGTGGGGACTCCTGGGAGGGGTGGGGCAGGGGCAGCAGGTCATCAGAACTACCGGTTCCGTGAACCAGATGTAAAATTATCATCCAGTTCACTCAAACCGGTCCAAACCGGCTGAATCCCATCCCTGGTGCTCCACCACTGGAGGTTTTTAAGACGAGATTGGGCAGCCATTTTGTCTGGAATGGTATAGGGTTATCTGCTTGAGCAGGGGGTTGGACTAGAAGACCTCCAAGGTCCCTCCCAACTCTGTTATACCTACAAAGGAACATCTGGCATGTGACCTCATCCACAGTCTTGGTCCTGAGCCAACTAGATGAGGATTTTCCCTTTAACCAGCCAATTAAACAAAAGCCAAGTAATTTACAGATGAAGTCTCCTTTGAATCAAACTCAGCTCCTGGGTCTTCATGAAGATACCTGTGCAGTTTCCTTGGCAACAACACATCGCTGGCCTTTTTCTGGGATAGCTTTCAATTTCCTTTACCTTGAAAGTCAAATACTTTTTGGGAGGGGAAGAAAACCCCTTCCTCTTTCTGTTCGCCCCCATGACATCATCCTGTCAAGATATTCCTTTGGGTGGGGATTTAAATCCAATCAAAATGTGTTTCTGGCTTTTGTTTCTTTCGCTTCTGGCTCTGCAACTCCTACTTTCCAAGAAGAGCAATTACTAATTAACCCCATTCTTCCATTTGGGGCGATTCTACATTTTAGCCAATGGAAAGTGAATGCCCCACACACCAGGAACACGCACCCCCCTCTTGATTTTTCTAAAGACGCTCAGGAGCTGTTGAAGGCTTAAAAAGATACACTACAAATTGCTCCTTTCCTGGAAGCCTTAATGGGTCCCAGTGAATCAAGAGTACTGAGGGAAGCGAATTATTTGTTGCTCAGGGTTGAACTGTGTGGCTCTTGGGGCTCTCTGAGCTTGGGAGGTTTTTCACGCAGAGGTTTCGTTACCACATAGTGCCCTGATGATGTTACCTAGTTTGGTAAATGAGGTCCTGTGAGGTGGATTGGGCTGAGAGAGGGTGACTGGCCCAAAGTTACCCAGCTGGCTTTCATGGCTAACTTTGAACTAGAATTCACCGTCTCCTAATGTGTGGTCCAAAGTAACCGAGGTGGTTATTACGCCGAAGACAGGACTAGAACTCACTATCTCCTGGTGATTAGCCCAAAGTTATCCAGCTGGTTTTCATGGTTAATATGGAACTAGAATTCACCGTCTCCTGCTAAGTGGCCCAAAGTCACCCAGTTGACTATCATATCATGCCTAAAGGTGGGACTAGAACTCCCAATCTCACAGGGATTGGTCCAGAGTCACCCAGTTGGCTATCATGCCTAAAGATGGGACTAGAACTCCCAATCTCACAGGGATTGGTCCAGAGTCACCCAGTTGGCTATCATGCCTAAAGGTGGGACTAGAACTCCTCATCTCACAGGGATTGGTCCAGAGTCACCCAGTTGGCTATCATGGGACCCAAAGTCACCTAGCCAACTTTCATGCCTAAGGGGGACTTGAACTCATGATCTTCCATTTTCTATGCTGCTGCTTTAAGCTTTACACCAAGCTGGCTCTCCTTTAATATTATAATGTTTAAGAAACTAAAATAAAATAATAAAAACAAAATGTAGCTTGACCGTATTTCTGCAAGCCTTTCCTTTTCCTCTTCATGCCCCCTGTAATCCCTTGCATTGGGGTGGAGTCGGAGGTGAATGAATGGAGCTGTGCATTTACTGGCCGATTCCCTTCCAGACGCCTACGTGGAGCTCACAGCAAATATTTTCTCTTTGCGCCCAGAGATAGAAATATCTGCCTCTACCTAGGATCGAAATCGGAGCCTCTTGATTTTGCAGCCCACCGTATTCTGTTAAGCCTATCTTAGAAAATTCCAGAGTGACCCCAGAAGAGACATTAAAAAAAAAATCCCGCATCCAAGTTTGCATCAGCCGTTTCTTGGCTGAACAGCAAAGGTGCATGTGCCGATGCAGAATTAGCCATTCTTTGCTTCAAAGTCTGCAAAGCAAGTGACCTTCGTAGCCCTGTCATTTTTATCGAGCTCGTAAATGGCAGGCAGTGGGGAAGCCAAGCAATCTTTTCAAATTAGAGGAAGAAAGAACCAGAGAAGAATAAAGGCCAGGTGGACAAGAGTGAATTATACGGGTGGTTAAAAAAATGGAAGGCTCCCCACTGGGTTCTATTGTGCCTAAGGAACAGCATTCAAGAGAACCAGCCAATCACCGTTTTTAGCAGAACAAAGAACATTTCATCGAACAATTTCAATAATAAGGTCGCGCATATTTGTATTTAGAAGTCATGGCTTCAGAATGGTATCCCAATTGGATATAATGCCTGTCTTCAATTCCTAAACTTTAGGCAACCTCAGGTATGTCTGTCTCAGCCTGGAAATTCAGTTTTTAAATATAAATATAAATATATATATATATAGGTTTTAAAAAGCCGTCTTCAACAGTGGGAGTTTAAAAAGCTCAGCGTGACAGCACTCGCTCGCAATCCATTTGCAATCAAATGCAATTCAAAATCCGCCATTTTCCTGCTGTTGATAATTCGGGCAACCATTTGCGAGATATTGGATTGAACTTGTTCCCCCAAATCCACGGTGTCTTCGATGTAAAGCAAAATTGCATTCATTGTGAGCCCATGAACTGCACCAGTAAATAAAACTGGGGGGGGGGGGGAATAGAACTGGAACATGTGACAATATATACTTATAATATATCCACATTTGAATTTATATTTTAGAATGTAATAGAATTCTTCATTGGCCAAGTGTGATTGGACACACAAGGAATTTGTCTCTGGTACATAACCTCTCAGTGTACATGCAAAAACAACAAAGTGATAAGCTATAGATTATATATGATTATATGTTAAATATAAATTATATTTAACAAGAATAACAGAGTTGGAAGGGACCTTGGAGGTCTTCAAGTCCAACCCCAAAAACTTCCAATGTTGGAGCATTCACAATTTCTGGAGGCAAGTTGTTTCACTTATTAATTGTTCTAACTGTCAGGAAATTCCTGCTTAGTTCTAGGTTGCTTCTCTCCTTGATTAATTTCCACCTATTGCTTCTTGTCCTGCCTTCAGGTGCTTTGGAGAATAGCCTGACTCTCTCTTCTTTGTGGCAGCCCCTCAAATATTGGAACATTGTTTATATTTATAAGAATAATAATAAATCCACAGTTATAATAACACCGTAGTTGGAATACTGCATCCAGTTCCAGTCACCAGGTAAAAAGAGATGTTGAAACCTTAGAAAGGGTGCAGACATAAGCAACAAAGGTGATTAGGATAAAATGCATGATGAATGGCTTAAGGCAGGGGTCCCCAACCATCGGTCCGCGGACCGGTACCGGTCCGCGGAACAACTCCTACCGGGCCGCGGCTTGCTGGGCGCCGCCATCTTTTTTTCATGAAAAAGTGCTTCCGGTGAGCTTTTCCGGGTAGAAAGCTCACCGGAAGCACTTTTTCATCAAAAAAAGATGGCGGCGCCCAGCTGATGCCGGTACCGGGCCGCGGCGCCCAGCTGATGCCGGCACCGGGCCGCGGCGTCAAAAAGGTTGGGGATCACTGGCTTAAGGGAACTACGTATGTGTAGTCTAACAAAGAGAAGGCTTAGAGGAGACTTCATAACTTCTTCTAATATTTAAGGGGCTGCCACAAAGAAGAGGGGGTCAATCTATTTTCCAAAGCACCTGAAGGCAGGACAAAGAAGCAACAGATGGAAACTAACTTAAGGAGAGAAACAAGCTAGAAATAAAGGAGAAATTTACTGACAGTGAGAACGATTAATCAGTGGAATTGGCTTATCTTGAGAAGTTGTGGCTGCTCCATCACTGGAAGTTTTTAAGAAGAGACTGCACAGCCATTGGTTTGGAATGGTAGGGTCTCCTGCTTGAGAAGGGGGTTGGACTAGAAGACCTCCAAGGTCCCTTTCCTTTCAATGCTTTTAGTGAATCTGGCTTTCCCATTGAGTTTGCTCGTCAAAAATGCGAGGACTGGTCATAAGTCACTGTTACTTTGAACAGTCAGTAAATGAATGGCTGTGAGTTGAGGACCTGATCTGTCAAAGGTATTGTGTATTCCAAAAGATAATGTTGGCTTAGACGTGACCAGGAGAACAAGATATCCCAAATCTTGAAAGAACATGTCAGATAATGCCAGGAATCCAAGGAAAAATCAAGGCATCTAAAGATTTATGCAGAGAAAGTTGATAATTCAGTTTATAGGGAGAAGTACCAGACAGAATGTCACTTTTTCAAAAGGCACCTGGATTTTGCTTTTCCTTGAAGACGTTTCACTTCTGATCCAAGAGGCTTCTTCAGTTCTGACTGAAGCTTCTTGAACAAGAAGCGAAATGTCTTCAAGGAAAGACAAAGCAAGCCCAGTTGTCTTTTTAAAAAAAGCACCTTGGGGACGACCATGACAAAGTAGACCACAACCTACCTCTTGGTAAGCTAGAAAAATGTGGAATAGATAGCATCACCACCAGATGGACTCGCAACTGGCTGACAAACCGTACTCAACGAGTAGTCCTTAATGGGGCTAAGTCTTCATGGAGGGAAGTAAGCAGTGGGGTGCCACGAGGTTCTGTCTTAGGCCCAGTACTCTTCAATATCTTCATTAACGACTTAGATGAGGGAATAGAAGGAGAACTTACCAAATTTGCAGATGATACTAAGCTGGCAGGAATAGCCAACACCCAAGAAGATAGGCTCAAGATCCAGATGGATCTTGACAGACTAGAACACTGGGTAGTATCTAACAAAATAAAATTCAATGTAGAGAAAAGTAAAGTCTTATACTTAGGCAAGAAAAATCAAAAGTACACATACAGGACTGGGTGAAACCAGGCTCAATAGCAGTAACGATGAGAGGGATCTTGGAGTCTCAGTGGACAACCAGGAGCCAGCCGTGTGCAGCAGCAGCCAAAAAAGCTAATGCAATCCTAAGTTGCATTAACAGAGGGATACAATCGAGATCAAGGGAGGTACTAATACCACTCTGTAAAGCCTCAGTAAGACCACACCTAGAGTACTGTATCCAGTTTTGGTTACGACATTATAAAAAAGATGTTGAGACTCTAGAAAAAGTGCAGAGAAGAGCAACCAGGATGATCAGGGGACTGGAGGCTAAAACATACGATGAACGGTTGCAGGAACTGGGCCTGGCTAGTCTAGTGAAGAGAAGGACCAGGGGAGACATGATAGCATCTTCTAATGTTTGAGGGGCTGCCACAGAGAGGAAGGAGTCAAGCTATTTTCCAAAGCTCCTGAAGGCCAGACAAGGAACAATGGATGGAGACTGAATAAGGGGAGATTCAACCTGGAAATAAGGAGAAATTTTCTGACAGTGAGAACAATCAACCCATGGAACAGAAGCTTCCCTCGGAAGTTGTGGGAGTGCCATCAATTGAAACTTTCAAGAAGAGATTGGACTGCCATCTGTCAGAAATGATGTAGGGTCTCCCGCTTGAGCAGGGGGGGTTGGACTAGATGACCTACAAGGTCCCTTCCAACTGATTATCTGTTATCTGTAATGGATAATTGAGAATCTCCACAGACATGTACCAAGTAGTAGCAAATATAATTCAAGGAAAAAAGACATTTCCACCATGAGAAGGAATACAGAAGGGGAAAAAGAAGATATAGAGAAAAAAGGTTACCACGAAACACCTATACCTACTTGAGAGATATCCATGACTGAGTCACAGCTCAGCGGTCTGGTGGACGTCAGGTCATTAGAACCAAGGACCGTTGAGATTATTCCATTTTGGTCCACACGTCGGATCATTGTACCGTCCACAAAATAAATAAACCCAAACTTGTCCACCGTGATGCCTGTGACAAGGAAACAAACTCAAGTTAACAACTTAGCCAAGCAATGCCTGGATATTAAAACTATTTGTTTTGTTGGGTCCCTGGTGCTCCCTGAACGTGGCGGTTTTCCTGCAGACGTTTCATAACCCAACTAGGTAACATCACCAGTGTAGCAGGGAGTAGGGTTCGCTCTCTGGTTGTATATTACTGGTTTGTCCTTTCAGTGTTGGTGGGAGTGTTTTTGAGGGTTCCTTGACTAGCTTGTTGTTTACTGTTTGTTTGTTAAATGATACCCGATTAAGGAGCTACTAACTTCAATAAAGACTAGCGAACTCAAGCAAATCAGAATTCTGAGGCTAAGCTCTGCCTTTAAGAACTCCTTTATTGGGTACATCATATTGGTACACTCACATGGAAAAGCAACTCTAAAGGTTTCCCGTGGTTTCAGTATAATTAAAATAGGAAATAACTCCCTCCCCAAAAGTCAAAGGTTACGTTGGCCAATTAGGTTAATTGGCGGGCTCTCCAGGCACTCCTCCCCATTTCTATCCACCACCTGTACAGATGACCTTGGTTCTCAGGAGACAGTTCTGTGTTTTGTCTAGTATTTCATCCTCCTTTCCCCCCACTCCGGGTGGCAACTGAGGAATAGAAAAACGGCTTATGCCAAGTTCGATTCAAAGTTGACGGTAAGCTGTTCGTAATCAGGGAGCAACTGCAGTAAGTGGTCATTGTTATTTAGCTGTCTCATTCTAAAAAAAGGAGAATGCCAGGGTTCCGACGGATCGGCTGCCCTAATTAATTCATGAGCCAAATTTCAAAAGAAATCCAACTATTTATTAGGAGCAACATGTTGGCACTTTCCCAAATGCAGTTGGCTCTGCCCCACGTAATTTACTGCCCACCTATGACCCTATTTCCCCTCTCCTCCCAGGGTGTGTCATAAATCACATTCTCCAATGGAGCACTTTTTGTGGGCTGCAGAAAACAGGCCTCTCCGGCGTCTTTTCTAGTAACCTGGGGTACAATCTGGAGAAAGGTATGTGTGGAATGTGCTTCTGGTCATAGCAACCGAGCTTCTCTATCAATTCTCCCACCCACCCCCGCCCCCCTTGCCTATGGCAGGCCAGGAATTCTTTACGAGTTGACAGAGAATATTTGTAAGTCGTGGGGTTTGCATGGTGACGTCATGGCACATATGGCACACCCCTCATCGATGCTCATGGACAGACGTCCTTAAGAACCGTTGTAACTTCAAATGGTCACTAAATGAATAGTTGTAAGTCGAGAGTTACCTGTATTAAAACAGTCCTGTCAGGGCTCTCAAAGTTGGCTAGCTGTCAGGGTTCCGGTAATTACCCCCATTTAAATCATGAGTCTCTAGCCAGATTTTCAAAGCTTAAAAGAAGATTTATTAGGAGTAAACATGCCAGTGCTACTTGAGTGCAGCCGACTCTGAGGCACATCATTCATTGTCACCCTTGACCCTGGTTTTCCCTCCACCCCCCTGGGTGCATCGTAATTTATATTCTCCAATGGGACGCATCCATAGCTAAGAGTCATCAGTCATACTCTCCAGTTAGAATTTTGCGAGGCAGAAACTTCGGTCACCTAGAAACTATCTATGGAAACATTTATGGAATGCACTTTCGGTTTTGCAAGCTGCTGCACCGCTCCCCCTTCCCTTTTTGCTGGCAACTCCAAAAGACCAGAGAAATATTTTATGAGTTGACGAGTCTCTCTTACCCCTGGGGCTTGTTAGGGTGGCTTCGGTTGCTTTCCCTCCATCTCCGCAGTGGGTGTCATCGAACGGAAGGCATTGGTCTCCTGTCCCGGCTACCACTTCCGAGTTCTTCACAACGTCCTTGATCACTGTCGTTGACTTGATCTTGAAGATGCGACGGCTGCTGGTATCCGAGAGGTAGATGGATCCAGAGGTGGGGTCGGCGGTCAGGTAATATTTATGAGCTGGGCTGTGACTGCAAAAATTGAGGGCAGAAAGGACCCCGTTTATCTCTTGCACAACCCCCAAATCAAGATACTTAATTGTGTATCACAGCACTGCGAAGTCCCCAAAGCCAATGTAATAAGCAAAGATACAGTAGGTGGGAGTATCGAAGGACCGGAGGATTTGAAAATGGCCATGCTGGCGTTAGCTGGATGCTGCCGATACTAAAATACATCATTCATTTCCACCATGACCCTGGTATTTCCCCCCACCCACTGGATGTATATTCTCCAATGGGACACATCCATAGCCAAGAGTCATCAATCATGCTCTCCAGTAATATTCTGGCTCTCCAACAACTTTGAGCTTCCAGGGCGATTATTTAGGCACTTAAGGAATGCACTGTTTTTCCCCCACTCCCTTTTTCTGGCAGCTAAAAAGACCAAAGGAGTATCTTTTTAGTTGACAACTTGGTTTCTGCACAAGCCAGAGTGAAAACGAAGCTGGTTAAAAGGAAATGTGATCTGATCTTGGTGCTCTTTGAGCTTGGTTGTTTCCTTGCAGATGTTTCATTACCCAACAAGGGAACATAATCAATGCTAGTAGGGAGTGGGGATTATGGAGTGGAGGAGGAGGACAATTGTGGGGTCCTTGGTGCTCTCTGAGCTTTTCTCTAAGACGTTTCATGACCCAACTAGATTTTACTGACTGTTTCCTAGTATGATTTGATTGCTTATTGTACCCTATGACTATTATTAAGTGTTTGTACCTTATGATTCTTGTACTCTTGACGAACGTATCTTTTCTTTTATGGACACTGAGAGCATTTGCACCAAGACAAATTCCTTGTGTGCCCAACCACACTTGGCCAATAAAGAATTCATTCATTCTTTCTTTCTTTCTTTCTTTCTTTCTTTCTTTCTTTCTTTCTTTCTTTCTT
>NW_020717333.1:10449-22332 GCF_900518725.1 Notechis scutatus
TATTCTATTCTATTCTATTCTATTCTATTCTATTCTATTCTATTCTACTCTATTCTATTCTAAATATATCACAAAACATAGTAATCGCAGCTATGTATTTTGCATTTTCCTCAAACATCAGTAAAAAGAAGTGGAGCTTTTACCCTGATCTTTGGGGAGTGCCGTTCTTAGCATGCCAAGACCAAGTGAAGACTCAGACAAGGTTGGGGGCACGTAACACCCACCCACTCACCTAGGGACCTAAGCAAGGCCTCCCTGGATGGGGAAAGCCATTAATTCTCACCAGGAGCCCACCCACCCCAAGACATGAGATGGGGATAGCTGGCATAACTGAGGAGGAGAGCAAAACCTTCTGCCTACCCACAGGCTAATTGTAGCAAGGATTAGAGTTGGGACTTCAGTTGACTCCTGCTTACCTCCGAAGTCCCTTCCAACTCACTCGGGCAGGGTTTCCACGGGGCACTAAGCCACCTTTTACCTAAGAGGGAAAGGGTGGCATTGAAGGAGGAGAAAGGAACCCTGGTTTCTCCTTCATCAGGATTTGTCTCCTGCGGTCTTTCACCCACAAAGCTGCTTCCCGCTGCTTCGTCCCTGGCGCCAAACTAACAGCTGCTCATCTGGAATGTGGGATATTGTGGAGCCAGTGAGCTAAGACCATGAAACTATAACAGCCAGCAACAAATTTATATTTAAACTATAAAGCTATGGTCTATAGCTGCTATATGCTGAAGGATAAAAGACCCTCCAAACAAACGAACAAAAACCTGTTAGATATTATTGAAACATTGAAATACAGAAAGCAACAAAATATATATTAAAAAGTGGAAACAGGATTGGACCAGTAATATACTGGCAATAAAAATATTGAATATGTCGATGAACTATGAAGTAGCACGAAACTCAAAGCATCCTCAATGGATCTGTAGCATCAGAGCAAGATGTTGCTTCAAATGCTACACAAATAAAGATTAAAACAGCAACAGCAAAAATAAATAAATCATTTTTTTATAGAATAAACCATAGTTATTGAACTATTAGGAGTAATAACAATGAAATCACATATACAAGCACATTATGGCAACATTTGGTAAATTCCTAAACGTTGGGTAAAGCCTGAATTTATACTAAATTATCGGCATTTGCAGGACATTCTTCAGATAATGAATAATCATCCTCTGAATATAATCACCATCTTCAGATAATGAATCACCATCATCATCTTGGAGAGCATTTAGGAAATCTGCATATTCACAAGATTTCCATATGGTCAATTACAAAAGGCCACCCTGCTTGGCTCTACACATATATTATTATGCCGATACATTATGACATTGATACATGCATACAAAGCCAGAATGGAGATGAGGGCGACAGACAGCCAAGTGCTGCCTTGGCAAAGAAGCTGAAGAAACAGTGGACCACCAGGTGAGCTGCTGCAAGAAGATCGCCCAGTTCAGACTACAAGCAGCGGCATGACAAAGTAGCAACAATGGTGCATTGGAAGATCTGCAAGAAAAAGCATTTGCTTGCAAGCAAGAACCGGAGGGACCACACAATAGGCAAAGCTAAAGGGCCCTGGGACTGTTGAGTTCAGTCAGGAAACTACCTGCTGCACAACACCACACAATTGCCAATAAGATTTTTTAAAAAAATCTGGACAGTGGATGTGGCAGTACCTGGAGACAGCAGAATAGAAGAGGGAAAATCCCATAATTCAAAGACCTGTAAATAGAAATAGAAAAACAAAGGGAAAGAGAAAGCAAAGGAGGTCCCAAGAATGATAAGTACCTTGGATGATGTGATGACCCAAAGGGGCGTGGCACAAAGGCAACACAGTCAAATAAGCAAGGAGAGTCCCTTTATTATCTCCAACTTTGCCCCCAGTGTCCAGGTTATCTTCGTCTGGAGAAAAAAACTCTCCCAAGAACAGTCTTTAAGTGGAGGAAACTCAGTCCGAAAATACAAAGTGTAACTAAAAATCCACACAAACCACAAGCTGCAGCAATTAACTTGACAAGGCAGGAAAAGGAATTGCACGCTTAAAAGCGCAGCAAAACACACACAGTTGGGAAGACGCCAGGAACACAGATAAGCCTCAATGATACCAGATAATTCATGATTTGCTCCCAACAGTTTTCTGTGCACAGCTTCCCTTTTTAAACACTGTGTTCCCAGCTGCAGCTAATGAAGGGAATCAGGGCCCTTTCCTCCCCCGTAAGCCACGCAACTCATGTTGCTCCCTTCTCCGTTCCTCCCTGTGTGCCCTAGGATGAAGAGGTGGTGGGCCTGGGTCTTCCTCTGAATTCCCTCTCCCTTGTTCTACCTCTTCCCAGCTCTGCCCAGCCGGACTTTGCCCTTCCCCAGTTTCCTGCACAGCCAACGGAGCCACACTCCTGTTTGGCTTCCTCTGCAGAAGGGAAGACTCTGACAGGGGCATGACACCTCAGGTGTGCATTCAATAACTCCCACCTTCATGTGATGAGCTGTTCCACTAGCTAACAGATCAAACAGTCAGGAAGGCACCTGGGGACCAAGCCATATTTTACTTTAAGAGTCAAAGCCAGTTCTTGACTTTGTCCCTCGAGATCAGCTGGTTGTGGTTGTGGTTTGGGGACTAGCGTCTTCCCTCCCTTGTAACTTCCCTTTTTGGTTCCCAGGGAGACACCACCAAACCTTGTTCCTCACGCGATTTGGCTGAAGAAAAAGGGAAGGTCAGGCAGCGGTGCAAGGTCTCTGTCTCTGTCCCTGTCTCTGTCTCTGTCTCTGTCTCTCTGCCTCTGTCTCTGTCTCTGTCTCTGTCTCTGTCTCTGTCTCTGTCTCTCTCTCTCTCTCTCTCTCACACACACACACACACACACACACATACACATTCTAACTCATACACTGCCTCTAACTCTCTCTTTAATTCATTCTCTCTCTCTCTTACTCCCACTCTCTCTAATACATTCTCTCTCTAACTCTCTCTCTCTAACTCTCTCTCTCTCACTCTTTCACTCACTCCCACTCTCTCTCTATATGAAGGGAATCAGGGCCCTTTCCTCCCTCGTAAGCCACGCAACTCATGTTGCTCCCTTCTCCATTCCTCCTTGTGTGCCCTAAGATGAAAAGGGGGTAGGCCTGGGTCTTCCCCTGAACTCCCTCTCCCTTGCTCTACCTCTTCCCTGCTCTGCCCAGCTGGTCTTTGCCCTTCCCCAGTTTCCTCCACAGCCAACTCACTGTCAGCTGCTCCCACTCCCTGTCAGCTGCTCGGCCTCCCCCTCGGAATCAGATTCTGACAGGGCATGACAGATGAACCCCAAAACATCTGCAGCACCATTGGTACCCCATTGGTCAATTGCAAAAGGCAGCTTTTGCTTGGAACAGCTTATATCCTGGGAACATACCTGTAACACACGGGTGTCAAACTCGCCACGCCCCGTCATCATATGATGTATCGCGACGTTTTTTTTCCCTTTGCAGGGCTGGGGTGGGCGTGGCCTACGCATGACGCATCCAGTCCATGGGCCGACAGTTTGACACCCTTGCTGTAAGAAAGAACAACATCTGGCTCTCCCAGGTCCCGGGGAAGGATTGGATAGGTGAATAAAAATGCCAAATCCAATCTAAACATGACTGTGTGACAGTATAATATGGCTGATTGGTTCCATTCCAAGCCAAAAGGAGGCATTTCTGAGAGAGAGAAATTACTGGTTTTCTGCACTGTGACTCCACTTGAATTCTCATTCTACAACGGGTTGCTCCATCGGACTTATCACACAGGACCCTGGACTTTATTGCATGCTTGGTTTTTAATTCTCCAAGATAGGTTTGCTTCAAGGAAGACATAGCAAGTGAGGAGCTATTGGAGACACAGTAGTGAAATGGGGGAACCAAATGTTTAGATATAATGATCATAGAATCATAGAGCCATGGTGGTGCAGTGGTCAGAATGCAGTATTGCAGGCTAATTCTGACGACTGCCAGCAGTTCAATTCTCACTGGTTCAAGGTTGACTCATCCATCCATCCTTCTGAGGTTGGTCAAATGAAGACCCAAATTGTTGGGGGCAATAGGCTGGCTCTGTAAACTGCTTAGGGAGGGATGTAAAACATTGTGAAGTGGTATATAAGTGCTATTTCTGTCTGTCCGTCTGTCCGTCTGTCTGTCCACCCACCCACCCACCCATCCATCCATCCATCCACCCACCCACCGCATCTATCTATCTATCTATCTATCTATCTATCTATCTATCTATCTATCTATCTATCTATCTATCTATCTATCTACCAGCTGTGGCAGCGCAGTTGTTAGAATGCAGTATTGCAGGCTCATTGCCATCAGATAGATCTGCCTGCCTGCCTGCCTGCCTGCTTGCCTATCTGCCTATCTATCTATCTGCCTATCTATCTGCCTATCTATCTGCCTATCTGCCTATCTGCCTATCTATCTATCTATCTATCTATCTATCTATCTATCTATCTATCTATCTATCTATCTATCTATCTATTAGCTGTGGTGGCGCAGTTGTTAGAATGCAGTATTGCAGGCCCATTGCCATCAGATAGATAGATCTGTCTGTCTGTCTGTCTGTCTGTCTATCTATCTATCTTATCTATCCATCCATCCACCTACCTACCTACCTACCTACCTACCTACCTACCTACCTACCTACCTATTAGCTGTGGTGGCGCAGTGGTTAGAATGCAGTATTGCAGGCTAACTCTGCTGACTGCCAGCAGTTCGATTCTCTCGATTGACTCAGCTTTCCATGATCCTTCCAAGGTCGGTAAAACGAGGACCCAGATTGTTGAAGACAAGAGGCTGACTCTGTAAACCATTTAGAGAGGGCTGCGAAGCCCTGTGTAGCAGTATTTAAGCAGGAAGTGACCTTGGAGGCCTGCTGGTCCAACTCCTTGCCTGGGCAGGCAACCTCAGGTCATCCTGTCTAGTCTTTTCTTGAAGACCACTAGCGATGGAGCACCCTCAACGTCAGGAGGCAAGCTGTCCCATTACTTCATGCTGACTCTGTACGCCGCTTAGAGAGGGCTGTAAAGCACTGTGAAGCGATATATAAGTCTAAGTGCGATTGCTATTGCTTTTCATAAGCTCTCGCAGACAGGGAATTCTCCAGGTTTGGATCCCTCCCCACGAAGCTTCTGCCACCGATTCTTGTCTTACTTCAGGTGTACTGAAAACAAGTCTGCTCTCCCTTTCCTTGTGACAGGGGGTCAAGCTGTTCTCCAAAGCCCCCGAGGTCCAGACAAGGAACAATGGACGGAAACTGAACAAGGAGAGATTCAACCTGGAAATAAGGAGAAACTTTCTGACTGTGAGAACAATCCACCCATGGAACAGAAGTTGCTCTTGGAAGTTGTAGAAGCGCCATCACTTGAGACTTTCAAGAAGAGATTGGACTGCCATTTGTCAGAAATGGTGTTGGGCAGGGGGGTTGGGCGCTTGGGCAGTGGGGGTTGGACTAGATGACCTACAAAGTCCCTTCCAACTCTCATTATCAGCATAGACAATTGTTGGCGTAGCAAATTAATTTGATGCAAAATTTTAGAGACCATAGGTGCCTTTTGCAATTTGATTTCTTTGTCTAATTGTGTCCAATACCTTTTGCATCTTTTCCAGATATTTTTTCTTCTTCTGTAGACGGTCATATTTTATAAAGTAACCCCTCCTAACTGCTTTACTAGCTTCCCAGACAATTGCTAAATCTGTCCCTTTACTTAAGTTATGATCAAAATATTAATGTAGTTTCTTTTTACAGTCTTTTACAATTGTCTCCTTTTGCAAAATGGATTCCTTTAATCTCCAACTATAACTCAAACTCTTTCTTCTACATACCAGAACAACTGGATTACAGTCAGAGAAAGATCTAGGCAAGATATCAGCTTTCAAATCCCTTACTCTGGGACCAAAAGTATATTTCCGCAGGGCCTGTGTGAGGAAGTTGGGATAAGACACACACCTTCATCCTTCCATATCATTCATTGCATCAGTGCTCACGTGCAACTTTTAGACTTTGGGGCTAAGCCAAATTTCAAAGAACAGAGCGAATCACAGTCAATCGGTAAGCAGAACAAGGAGAAACATGTTGATTAGTTTTTGTTTTTTTTAAATGTGAAAATCTTCTGGCCTTAGATTCAAATCAAGTTGATTCAATCCATCCGTTCAATTCAGAGAGTAAGAGCCACTTGAATAATTTACTCGTTTTAATCGTTTTAATTCAAACCGTTGATCCAGTTCAATCAAAATGCAGAGGCCCTGAAATCCATTCAATCAATCTGGTGAGTCAGTCAACATTGTTCAGACTAAATCTTCAAACTGAAACTTGGCAAAGTTCTCCTTCCTTATTCAAAGGTGCTTTTCTTTTTTTTCAAAAGGCAACCAGAATGTTTTATCCTTGTGCAAGAAGAAGTAAAAAAAAAACACGTCCAGTTGCCTTTTCAAAAAGCACCTTTGAGACAACCATGACCTGGATTGTTGAGAATCTCCACAGTCCTTATATTCCTGGTAAGGCACACAGACCCCAGACCATAATGGCCCACTACTAAAAACACTCCAGGTTCTCCTTCTCACACGTCCTCATATTTGGTGGGACAAGAGCAACCAAGAGGATTAGGGGACTGGAGGCTAAAACATACGAAGAACGGTTGCAGGAACTGGGCCTGGCTGGTCTAGTGAAGAGAGGGACCAGGGGAGACAGGAGAGCAGTCTTCCAAGATTTAACAGGATGCCACAGGGACGAAGGGGTCAAGCTATTTTCTAAAGCCCTCGAAGGCCAGACAAGGAATAATGGATGGAAACTGAACAAGGAGAGATTCAACCTGGAAATAAGGAGAAACTTTCTGACAGTGAGAACAACCAACCCATGGAACAGAAGCTGCCTTCAGAGGTTGTGGGAGCTTCATCCCTGGAGGCTTTCAAGAAGAGACTGGACTGCCATCTGTCAGAAATGGTGTAGGGCAGGGGTGGGATTCTACCGGTTCGTACCTATTCGCTAGAACCGGTTGTTAACATTCTAAGCAGTTTGGAGAACCGGTTGTTAGAAGAAATTACAGGGCTAATCCTGTAAGGAAGGCAGGAAGGAAACATTCTGGTGTTGCTTACAGAAACTGCCTCTCCGTTAACCCTTTTTACATTCTTGGCAGGACTAGACTTCCTGTCTCAGAAACTTTTCTGGAGTTTTTTTCCCCCTCCTTTGCTGGTACTTTGCTTGTGTGGAGTGACCATTCAAAGTTACAATGGCACTGAAAAAAGTGACTTATGACCATTTTTCACACTTACAACTGTTGCAGCATCCGCACAGTCATGAGAGGCCAGGCAAGGAGATGCATGCCTCGATGTGAGTGATATTGAGTTGGTCACGCCCAGCCAATAAAATGACCACCAAGCCATGCCCACCAACTAAGCCACGCCCACAGAACCGGTTGTTAAAAAATTTGAATCCCACCCGTGGTGTAGGGTCTGCTGCTTGGGCGGGGGTGTGTGTGTGTTGGACTAGATGATTTACAAGGTCCTTTCTGACTCTGTTATTCTGTTAACAAGATAGCATAAATGAAGATGAAAAGTTGCCATCTTTTAATAGGTTATTGACTGCGATTTGCCACCTGGTTTATTTCATGGACTATCTTATTCCAAGAGCAGGGAAAACGCTTTCATCTTAGGCAGGAAACAGATCTGATTTTGCAAAAAAAGAAATGCTCTACTCATCTCCCACATAAAATGGGCTGTGTCCCTTTCTTCTGACAGTTGTTTTTCCCAGCTCAGGGAGATGAAGGATTGATCGACTTCAGGGGAAAAGCCCATGAGTTCACCTTTTCAGCCAGGAACACATTCAGGAAGGAGCCCTCCCCTTGGCACAAACCCATCTACCTGAACGTTGAAAAAGACCTTGTAGTGCTTCGCCATAAAGCCTCACTGTGTGGCAAAAGTCATGCCATTCTGTACCGAAGCCAAAGAGTCACCTGCGCTTTTAAACATCAAATGCTGGAGAAAGGCGGCTCTGGTTTTAAATTTTGTGTGCGTGCTTCACCTGCTTCTATACTAGGCACATTTCCTTGTAAAATTCATTCCACTCTAGTGTACAGGTTTTAAAAGTTATGGGTGTTTGACAAGCTCTAAAAGTGTCATTTGAGCATCTATGTGCTAACTCCTCACAACTGTCTTTTTCCTTCAGTTTGTACTGTGTTTTCCCGAAAATACGCCCTACCCTGAAAGTAAGTCCTAGCTTGATTTTTTTTTACAAGTGTGCCTAAAATAAGTCCTACCCCAAAATAAGCCCTAATTAAGACCCCACCCACTCCAGAGTGCACAGGTAAAAATTAAGCTAGGGTGGGGATGTGGGGTTAGAGCTGCCCTACTACTTACCTTTGGACAGTTGTAGCCAGGCCTTGCCCACCCCAACACCTGCCTCGCCGGCCTATTTCTTCTGCAGCTGGCAAGACTTTCCTGAAGGCCTCTGGAGCGGATAACAAAGCTCTGGATCGATCCTATCGGCTGTAGAGGCCTTCAGGGAAGCCTTGCCAGCTACAGAAGAAGTTCCTGAAGGCGTCTGACAGCGAAAAGGAGGCCGGGGGGGGGGGGGGTGATGTGCACAAGTGAGGTTAGTCAGTGGATGACATCCCCCAAAAATAAGATCTGGTGCCTTTTTTGGTGGCAAAAAATATAAGACAGGGTCTTATTTTTGGGAAAACATGTTATGCATTCAATTTAAAAGCCAAAATATTACTTGATTTGAGCATCCGCTGTAGCAGTCAATGAGAGGGCTTTCCCAAAAAGTTGGGGCTGTAGGTCATCCACAAAGTTACAGTTAGCTTTGAAAGCGTGAATAGGGTAGTTCCTCTGGTGAAAACTTCCATAGGTTCAGAGGAAAAGTTTGAAGGTGGCTCTCTTTTATTTGGGCAGAGAATTCAGAATGAGTTGGATTACAGACACCCTTGAAGAAAGAAATTCAGAATGCTCTCGATAAGTTAGGAAAAAACAAAGAGAGAACAGACAAATGAAAACTTATTTCCTTAGTAAATTAGATGCAAATATAAGAGGTTGCTTCAGACTGAAGTCTTGTTTCTAAATCCCGAGAAGTGGAAGTTGTGTTAAGTTGTGGGTCCCCTTTTGGCTGTGACATCTGAAGATTCAAAGGATAGCAAGGATGAAGCAGCAAAGACCTGCAAAGAGGCCGAAGGAGCTGGAAAGGAAGTCTGGGAATATAACAGTCTAGCACTGATGCTGTTATCTAGTTGGGTCATGAAACGTCTACAAGCAAATAACCAAGCTCAGAGGGCACAAGGAACCCACAGTTTGTTTGTTGTTACAAAGAAGAAGGCATCAGAGTTCCAGTGTGCAGGACAGGGCCCAGCAGAGTTTAAGCTACCTGGAGGACAGAACTTGGTTGAAGAGCAGCTGGATGGTGGAACCGATGACCCAGAGAAGTGGTGGATCCTTGTTCATCAGATGTGATCACCTATGGTCTAAACCAGTATCCCTGAACCTTAGCAACTTGGAAGATGTGTCGACTGGCTAAGGAATTCTGGGAACTGAAGTTTACTGAAGGCAACTGAAGGCAAGAAAAACCAAAAGGACACATATAGACTGAGTGAAACTAGTATTAATAGCAGTAACTGTGAGAGGGATCTTGGGGTCTTAGTGGACAACCAGCTAAATAGGAGCCAGCCGTGTGCAGCAGCAGACAAAAAACCCAGTGCAATCCTAAATTGCATCAACAGAGGGATACAATCAAGATCAAGGGAGGTACTAATACCACTCTATAAAGCCTGAGTAAGATCACACCTAGAGCTCTGCATCCGGTTTTGGTCACCACAGTATAAAAATGATGTGGAGACTCTAGAACAGCGGTGGATAACCTTTTTGGGCTCCTGTGCCAAAAATGGTGCACACGCTTGCACGCTCACACTCACATGCTAGCACCCAGAAGGCAGTGTATGCCCGCCCCCACGCCCCTATGGATGCCTGCATAATCCCCACCCACCCATGCCGCCTCCTTAACCTGCACTGCACCTTACAGCTGATTTTCGGCCGGTTTGAGGCCTTTTTCGGCCTCCCAAAGGCTTGAGGAAGGCTTCTGCAGGCTTTGCAGGCCGAAAACTAGGCCCGTTTCATCACTTCCGGTATTTTTGGAAAAACAGGAAGTGACAAAACAGGGCTAATTTTCAGCCTGCAGAGCCTGCAGAAGCCTGCAGAAGCCTTCCTCAAGCCTTTGGGAGGCCGAAAAAGGCCTCAAACCGGCCGAAAATCAGCTGTGAGGCACGCGCATGTCCAGTGAGGTAAGTTTGCCTGCAGCTTATGTGCTGGCACAAATGGCTCTGCGTGCCACCTGTGACATGAGTGCCATAGGTTCACCATCATGGGTCTAGAAAGAGGGCAGAGAAGAACAACCAGGATGATGAGGGGACTGGAGACTAAAACATACGATGAATGGTTGCAGGAACCAGGCCTGGCTAGTCTAGGGAAGAAAAGGACCAGGGGAGACAGGATAGCGGTCTTCCAATATTGGAGGGGCTGCCCCAGAGAGGAGGAGGGGGTCAAGCTGTTTTCCAAAGCACCTGAAGGCCAGAGAAGGAACAATGGGTGGAAACTGATCAAGGAGAGATTCAACCTGGAAATAAGGAGGGATTTTCTGACAGGGAGAACAATCAACCTATGGAACAGAAGTTGCCTTCGGAAGAACCATAACAATACAAGAGCATACAATTTACTTAAGGTAAACTGCACCAAACTTGATTGCAGGAAATACGACTTCAGCCACAGAGCGGTCAATGTCTGGAATACTCTACCTGACTCTGTGGTTTCTTCCCCAAACCCCAAAAACTTTAACCTTAGACTGTCTACTATTGACCTCACCCCTTTCCTAAGAGGTCTGTAGGGGGTGTGCATAAGCGCACCAACGTGCCTACCGTCCCTGTCCTCTTGTTTCTCTTTTATTATTGTACATGTATCCATTTCATGTATCCATAACTATGTTTATACTTCTACCTGTTATGTTATAATTGCTTGACAAAATAAATAAATAAAAAATAAATAAAATAAAATAAAATAAAGTTGTGGGAGCTTCATCCCTGGAGGCTTTCAAGAAGAGGCTGGCTGCCATCTGTCAGAAACAGTGTAGGGTTTCCTGTTTGGGTGGATGGGGGGGGGGGTTGGACTAGATGACCTGAACAGAGATATCTGCCAGAGATTCTTTACATCTGAATTCCTGCCCTCGGCAGGGACTGACCCGCTCCGCCTGGCAGCCCTCAAAAACCCCTTCTAGCCCCTTAGCTCCCATCTGGACTATAACTAAAGCCAGGTGGCCAAAGAGTTGACCCTTCTCTCTCCTTCGGTGCATGCCGTGAGTCAAACTGACCGTTCCATCCTGCTGCTTCCAACACAAGTGGGGTCTCAGTGGCCTCCCGCAACAGCCCAGGGCAAGCAAGCCTGAGGCTATGCCCACCACAGCCTGCCAACCCGGGCATTTGGCAGAGCATGGCAAGGCTGCAAGAGGATTTGAGTGAAGGAGTGCAGTGCAGGGAAACGGCTACAAGTAGTCCTTGATTTATGACAACAGGGGAGCCTGCCCATTACGGTCGTAGGTGCTAAGTTGTAAACAGAACAAAATAACAGGGCTGGAAGGGATCTCTTCTAGTCCTCTTCAATCAGCAGACCCCTCTGCCTTTGCCTGTCCTGCTTGCAAAGCTGGAAAGTTTAGGGTTTCCTGCCTAAGCAGGGGGTTGGACTAGAAGACCTCCAAGTTCCCTTCCATATCTGTTATTCTATTCTATTGTGTTCTATTCTATCCTCTGTTCTCTTATTCTATTCTATTCTGTTCCTTTCCTATTCTATTCTTCATTCTTCATTCTCTTCTCTTCTCTTCTCTTCTCTTCTCTTCTCTTCTCTTCTCTT
>NW_020717333.1:22717-37205 GCF_900518725.1 Notechis scutatus
TCTATTCTATTCTATTCTATTCTATTCTATTCTATTCTATTCTATTCCAGATAAATAGCTGTCCTGTCTCTTCTTCAAGGCCTTCAGCACCCACAACTTCTGAACATCCCAACAACTCTGAACAACTTGAAATGGTTGCTAAGGGATCATTTGCAAGTGAAATAGATGCGCAGTAGATAATCCCCAAGAAGTGGGGGCGTCTTCTAAGAGAGAATGGCTGGACTCAGAGCAGCCCTGAAATTTTGCTTTGACTTCCAGAGTCCCTCCCAAGTGTTGTACGGAATTAGGATGTCATATAACAGAAGAGAGGCCTCACTAAAAACACAGGCTACAATCGTGGAACCCCAAACCTATTGAAGCTCAACCGAACCATGCTAAAGCCTATTTTAGTCTGAGCTTCCCCACTCTATGGAGCTCAGCCTCGGCATGCTTGGGCAGCCCTTGGTGGGAGGTAGGCGGGGCATCCTTACCTTGAGTTTGAGGCCCAGCTCAGCCAAGTCCAGCTGGACTGGCCACACCCACCTCCACCCTTCTGGTCTCACCTGGATTTCACACAGGGGTGGGATTCTACCTGGTCGGACCGCTTCTATAGAACTGGTTGTTATGATTCTGCACAGTTTCTAACCCTAACCAGCAAATTGCACTACTGGCTGGCCCCTCCCCTCCCCTCCCCACCCATTCACTCCTTACCTGGCATGCACACCATCAAAACTTGCCTGCCTTTGGTAAATTGCTATTTTTCCTTTTTTCCCCCCGACCATCAGCTGTTCTGCTGTGCTGGGAGATTTAGATTAGCTAGAAAGCAGGAAATTGTTGGATTTCTTGCTTTCTAGCTAATCTAAAAGCAGAGCTGAACCTTCCTTAGGACTGAAGCTTCTATTTTTCAGTGCGGACTCAGGTAGCAGATGGCAGAAAGGTAGATCTCTGAGTGAATCTGTGATTTCGTGAGCCTACCCGCTTTGCCTGATTTGAGGTAAAAGTTGCTCTTTTTTTAAATAAAAAAACCAATATTTACATAAATATTTATAACATTTACATGCAAGCCACGCCCAGCCAGTCACATGACCACCAAGCCACACCCATACATTAGGCCATGCCCACAGAACCGGTTGTTAAGAAATTTGAATCCAACCCTTCATTTTACCACCTTTTTTGTGGTTGTTATTAATCAAACATCGTGATCCAGTGGTTTGCTATGGAGTTAGTTTTGCTGAAAACCAGAAGTACAATTACTCCTCGACTTACAACAGTTCATTTATGTCTGTTCAAAGTTACAATGGCACTGAAAAAAATGACTTATGGCCATTTTCACATTTACGACCTTTGGACCAGCCCCATGGTCATGTGATCAAAATTCAGATGCTTGGCAACTGCTTCATACTTATGACTGTTGCCTTGTCCCTAGATCTCCTTTTGATAAGGTAAACCAATTGGGGAAGCCAGATTCACTTAAGGTCATTTCTGACCCCCAGATAAAATCAACGCCAGTCACTGGAGCTCTTCGACTAGCTCAGTTTGAGAGGCCTGCAAAAACCTCTGTCCGCCCTCAGTCTCTAAAGCAAATAACTTGCATGAATGAATGAATTCTTTATTGGCCAAGTGTGATTAGACACACAAGGCATTTGTCTTGGTGCGTATGTTCCCAGTGTGCATAAAAATAAAAGATAAATTCGTCAAGAATCATAAGGTCCAACACTTAATGATAGTCACAGGATACAAATAAGCAATCAAATCATACTAGGAAACAGTCAGTATAAATCGTAAGGATACAAGCGACAAAGTTACAGTCATGCAGTCACACGTGGGAGTGGATGGATGATAAGGAGTGATGAGAAGATTAAAAGTGATAGTAAGGCAGACTTAGTAAATAGTAGAACAGTGTTGTATGAATTAGTTGTTTAGGAAATAATCTTGTCCATTATTAAATGTCTTTACAAAACTATGGGGTGGCACTCCATGTTCTTAAGGTCATAAAAATCTTACATCAGCAAGGAGCTGTATAACAGCTGGGACACCAGTTATCTTGACCTACAAAACCAATAATCCCCAGTCTATTTAGAGGGCCCTTGAAGCACTTGGAGGTTTATCTGTGTCCTCAAGGTCACCTGAGTAGTGCTCCCGGTTCCTGTAGTCTGCAATTTTTCTTTTCTTTTCTCTGGGAATCCATTCCTCTTCCCACACCATTCCAAGGGGGTTCATCCCAAATTGTATAGGTAAAAGTCTCTACAGGAGGGTGAGGAATGGAAGGATTTATATTCCTTGCAGGTCATTTGCATCCTTTTAGAAGGTCATTGAGGCCACTTGGAAGTTTATCTGTGTCCTCAGGGACACCTGAGTGGTGAAAATGGCCCCATTCCAAGGGTCTTCATCCCAAATTGTATAGCTAAAAGTCTGTAGAGATTCTCGGTCATCCAGGTCATGGTTGTCCCAAAGGTGCTTTTTTTTTCAAGAGGCAACTAGATTTTCTTTGTTTTTCTTTTGAAGACGTTTCACTTCTCATTCAAGAAGCTTCTAAAAGGATGCAACTGACCAGCTGTCTGCAAAGAATATAAACCGCTCTATTCCCAACCATCCAGCCAGAACTGGAGAAGCTTCCTGGATGATTCTTCAAAGAAAACAACAACAACAACTCCAAGAAAGCCCAGTTGCCTCTTGGAAAAAAAACACCTTTGGAACAACCATGATCTGGAGGACTGAGAATCTCTACAGACATCCCTGGTCAAAAGTCTCACGGTGGGAAGTTGCATTCCTCCAAATTGCAAATTCCTCCATGATGCAGGAACTCTTTGCCAGATGTGAGAATGTCAGCCATGGTGGGCTTTGCAAAGTCAAGAGGGGCCTTCAGATACAAACTAATATAAGTGGTGCTTGGAAAGATTAAAAGTTTAGTTTAGTTTAGTTTAGTTTAGTTTAGTTTAGTTTAGTTTAGTTTAGTTTAGTTTAGTTTACTAAGCCTGAAAGTGCTTCCTTTGGGCTTCCCTTGATGCTGGTGGGGTTCTTAAAACCATGATGGTGAGGCAGGTGAACTTATGTAGTTACTTACTTAGTTTACTTTATTGTCACTGCACCTTGTACAATAAAATTATACGCCATCTTCAGTGTACATTATGACCATGAAAATAAACACTAACACACATCCTTCACATTCTATGCAATTGAATGGAAAACCCCCGATATTGCAATAATATTGTCCTGTACAGTAGAATCCAATAGAGTTCCTGCCCTGGGATAGAAGCTGTTTTTCAGCTTATTTGTCCTTGTTTTATTATCCTGTACCGTCTGCCAGATGGTAATAGTTTAAAAAAAAGGGTGCCCAGGATGAGATGGATCTTTGAGGATGTTTTGAACTTTCTTAAGGCAGCAGGAGCTCTAAAGCTCTTCCAAAGAGGGGAGAGGGCAACCAATGATCCCCTAGGCAATGATGTTCACCCTCTGGAGCGCTGACTTATCTGCCTCTGTGCAATTGGCAAACCATACAGAGGTGCAGTAAGTTAAAATACTCTCTCTAGTGCAGCAGTTTTCCATTCAGTTGTTGCTTTCTGAGAAGCCTCAGGTAGTATAATCTCTGCTGAGCCCTTTTGACCAGGACAGGGCACCCAGGTCAGGTCCTCTTTTAAGGTAACACCCAGAAACTTAAAACTGTCCACTTGCTCCACTTGGTCTCTGTTGATAAGCAAGGGCTGGATTCAGCTGTTTTTTCCTGAAAAAAGAAGATCCTCCATCACGGGTGGAGAATGAAACGGTGTTTAGAGATCTCCAAAATCTCTTCCCACTGGCCCATCCTGACCAGATGTGGCTTTATAATTAGCACAAGGACAGAGCTGCAGCACTAAGGAGGAAAAAAAAGGGGGGCCTTCGTTTACACCCTCCCATGAAAAACAGGACAGCCCGTCCGGCCTCTGGCGCATGTTTCCTGGTGGATGCTGTCCAACACTCCAGAGATCTTTTGAGATGCTGTCAGGCTAAGCTCACAATCACAACTTTGTCTGTGGTGTAACAGAGATAATACAGCAGCGTTATCTTTGTGTCATGAGTGCACAACTGTTCCGTTTTGGTCACCTTCCTCTCCTGGAGCAACAAAACCCATTTCCGACACGGCTGCCAAAACTCGCCCTGACCTGCTTATTCCCACCAAGGCTGCCTTCTTCTCCCACAAAACGCTCTGTTTTGGGCTGCAATTAGTTGTTGTTGTTGTTGTTTTTTCCAAAGAGGATAAAAACACAGCCTGAAATGCTGGTGCAGAAGTCTCCAAACTTGGCAACTTGAAGACTTGTGGACTTCAACTCCCAGAATTCCTCAGGCTGAGGAATTCTGGGAGCTGAAGTCTACAAGTCTTCAAGTTGCCAAGGTTGGGTACCCCTGTGCTGGTGGGCTGCAGCCTGTGAGCAGTGGTGGGATTCAAATAATTTAACAACCAGTTCTTCTGCCCTAATTATTTCTTCCAACAACCAGTTCACCAAACTGCTCAGAAAAATAACAACAGATTCTTCCAAACGGGTGTGAACCGGCTGGATCCCACCACTGCCCCTGAGCTTCTGCCCTGACCCAAGGAACAAGACCGCGGCAGAACAAGTAATCCTCAAACTACGACCATTCATTGAGTGGTCTGAGTAGTGGCCTGCAGAATACCACTCTGATCTAGTCCAACCCCTCCCCCCACCCAAGCAGGAGACCCTACACCATTTCTGACAGATGGCAGCCCAGCCTCTTCTTGAAAGCTTTCAGGGATGAAGCTCCCACAACTTCTGAAGGCAACTTCTCTTCCATGGGTTGATAGGTGGGCATCAATTCCCAGAAGTCTCCAACCAGCTGCCAAGGTTCAGAATGACTTTTGAAGGGATGCCACCTTGCCAGCCCCTAATACAAGTTGTCACAGGCCATGAAAACTGATGACCAGGAAAGACAGTGACTTCAAGACTCTCATTGGGCTTTAAGGCTCCCAATGGGGAGGGTAGCTCACCAAGGTCGCATTTCTCAACCTTGGCCTCTTAAACATGTGTGGGCTTCAAACTCCCAACTGGCAGGGAAATTCTGGAAGTTCACATAACTTCAAGGGGCTCAAGTTAAGAAACTCTCCTTAGACAAAGCAGAGGGGTGACCTGGATCTGGTTGCATTCCTCTCAGAACCTGGGATCTCCAGGTGTGGTTGAGTTCCCCACCGTTTTCTCTAGGGGCAATGCTGGGCCACCATCCTTTCTTCCCCCTGGTCTCCTGGATCACATTCATTGCTCCTCGTCCCACGTTGTCTGCAGCTGACACTGTGCAGGATGGTGGAATCTGAGGAAGGTTATCCAAACAGGATTGTTCCCTTCAGCTTTAACAGAGAACAGATAATTAGAGTTGGAAGGGTCATCTAGTCCAACCCCCTGCCCAAGCAGGAGATCCTACTCCATTTCTGGGAGTCCAGCCTCTTCCTGAAAACCTCCAGGGATGAAGTTCCCACAACTTCTGAAGGCAACTTCTGTTCCACGGGTTGATTGTTCTCACTGTCAGAAAGTTTCCTCCTTATTTCCAGGTTAAATCCAAAGCTGGGTTTTCATAATGTGGTTTTCTGAGCAGATTTGAGTCTGGTCGTTGCCTCACTGGTTTGAGGGGTTTCATCTGTCGGTTTTGGCTTGTTTTCTCCAATCCCAAAGTTCAATAGCATCAATGTTTCTAGACAGTCACTTAACTGAAAAAGGGTAAGTTCTCCTGCTTGGGCAGGGGGCTGAACTAGAAGACCTCCAAGGTCCCTTCAAGCTCTTCCATTCTATTCCATTCATTTTTAGATCAGAAACAATATACCCTTCCATCATAAAACTGAAGAGCTTCCTCCAACCATCAGGCCAATCCCTCAGCCACCGCATTTTACTGGCCAAGCTGAGCAAAGGCTGAGCTTGTAGCATCTGCAGAGCAAAAGGCCATCGTGCTGGTGGAAACTCAGCTGCCCACCTGGTAGGTAGAGATAGAATAGAATAGAATAGAATAGAATAGAATAGAATAGAATAGAATAGAAATAGAATTCTTTATTGGCCAAGTGTAATTGGACACACGAGGAATTTGTCTTTGGTGCAAATGCTCTCAGTGCACATAAAAGAAAAGATACATTTGTCAAGAGTCAAGAATCATAAGGTACAACACTTAATAATAGTCATAGGGTACAATAAGCAATCAAATCCTACTAGGAAACAGTCAATATAAATCGTAAGGATACAAACAACAGAGTTATAGCCATATAGTCACAAGTGGGAGGGGATGGGCGATAAGGAGTGATGAGAAGATTAATAGTAGTGCAGACTTTGTAAATAGTTGGAGAGTGTTGAGGGAATTATTTGTTTAGCAGAGTGATGGTGTTTGGGAAAAAACTCTCCTTGTGTCTAGTTGTTCTGGTTTGCAGGGCTCTATAGTGTCATTTTGAGGGTAGGAGTTGAAACAGTTTAATGTCCGGGATGTGAGGGGTCTGTAGATATTTTCACAGCCCTCTTTTTGACTCAGGGTGCAGGATACAGGTCCTCCATGGAAGGCAGGTTGGTAGCCATTGTTTTTTCTGCAGTCCTAATTATCCTCTGAAGTCTGGGTCTGTCCTGTTGGGTTGCAGAACCGAATCAGACAGTGATGGAGGTGCAGATGACAGACTCCATCATTCCTCTGTAGAACTGGATCGGCAGCTCCTTGGGCCGTTTGAGCTTCCTGAGTTGGCGCCGAAAGAACATTCTTTGTTGTGCTTTTTTGATGACGTTTTTGATGTTAGGTGTCCATTTTAGGCCTTGTGATATGATAGGACCTAGAAGCTCCGTCCTTCCAGGCTGAAGGGCGGCCTGGACCCCTTTTCCAGGAGGACTCATTCACGGAGAGGCCACCACAGCGGTCAATCGTGCAGAGAAAAGACTCCGCTTGGCCAACCCATCTGACTCTTTCTGGAGCTCTCCTGGATGGCAGCCAAGGGGTTTTGGCTTCTGAGGGAGCTGCTGGGAGTGGGGTGGGGGGTGGGGGCAGAATTCTTCCCCGGGGTGAGACCGAGCTGCACCTGCTCTTCCAAGAATGCCAAGGCCATCCGAGGAAACAGGCAGCCTTTGTTCCCCAGCCCAGCCCAGACTGTGTGGCAGCTCTGTTATTGTTGTGCTTTTTTCTTCTTTTTCTTTTTAGAGGCTCTTAAAAGTGCTGGGCAACTTGCACACCGAAAAACATCCCGTTTTCGTTCACTGGCGTTGCTGTCTTGCTCTATCTTCTGTCAAATAATCCTGTGACAGCATATCAGGCTGAGAGCAATAGACTGGGGACGGGGTGTATTTTGCATTTATTTGGGGGGGGGGAGGGCAAAGAAGCCCTGCAGAAGTTATGGGAGCTTCATCACTGGAAGCTTTCCAGAAGAGATTGGAGAACCCCTAGACAGAAATGGCGTAGGGTCTCCTGCTTGGGTGGGGAGGGGTTGGACTAAATGAGCTCCAAGGTCCCTTCCAACTCTGTTATTTTGTCAGTGTTGGGGGCAATACGCTGACTCTGTAAACCACTTAGAGAGGGCTGTAAATAGAGGTGGGTATTCAGGCGGTTCGGGCCGGTTCTGGAGAACCAGTAGCTGAAATTTTGAGTAGTTGGGAGAACCAGCCAATGCCACCTCTGACTGGCCCAGCCAACCCCATCTATTCTCTGCCTCCCATTGAGTCCCAGCTGATCGGCTGGATCTCCTTTGGTTGCCCTGCACAGGAGAACAGAGCTGGAAAGCAGGTTAGGGAGGTGGGGAGGGAATGGGATTTTGCAATATCCTTCCCCTGCAAGGCCAACAAGCCACACCCACCAAGCCACACACACAGAACCGGTAGTAAAAAAAAATGTTGAATCCCACCGCTGCAAGGAATGTTCAGTTTGCAACGGTTTGTAAATAAAGAATAAGGAATCCGGATAGCCAAGGTGATCAAGAATAGGAATTCAGTCGGAAAATAACTTGGGAGTGGGAAAATTGGTTCTTATCTTTTTAAAAAAAAACAAAAAAAAAACATGATTAAGACAGAGGGATTCACTGTAGTCTCTTAATGTGCTTCCCCAAATACAGTAGCTACATTAACCACAAGGGCAGCAGCAACAGCATGAGTTCCTCACCCGGAGTGTGTGTGTGTGTGGGTGTGTGTGTATTTTTAGGCAGTCGGCTGACCAACATCCAAAGACGGCTTTTGAAAACGTCGGTAAAAACAAATGTAAGGGCTTCCCATGACACGCTCTTCTCCGGGACTTGAGAAAGGTTGGCCAGCATAAATATCCCGCCTGGGGTGTCAGCCCTTGCCCCTTTCAGTGTGCGCGACAAGGGAAACCGGTGGGCGGATTCTCTGACCCTGGCTGAACATTAGCAGCTGGAGGAAGAAGCGACCACCCATGGGTCTCCCCAAAGTGGGATGGAAGAGAGAGGCCAGATGAAACGGGGGGGGGGGGGCTTGGAATTTCATGAAGTCATCCAATTAATAAATTACTCCCTCCCTTCCTGGAAATAAGGAGGAATTTTCTGACAGGGAGAATAATCAACCCATGGAACAAAAGTTGCCTTCAGAAGTTGTGGGAGCTTCATCCCTGGAGGCTTTCAAGAAGAGACTGGACTGCCATCTGTCAGAAATGGTGTAGCGTCTCCTGCTTGGGCAGGGGGTTGGACTAGATGACCTCCAGCTCTCTCTCTCTGTCTCTGTCCGTCTGTCTGTCTGTCTCTCACACACACACAGAATAATAAAATAACAGAGTTGGAAGGGACCTTGGAGGTCATGCAGTCCAACCCCTGCCCAAGCAGGACACCCTACACCAGGGGTCCCCAACCGCCGGTCCGCAGACCGATACCGGTCCGCGGAACAACTCTTACCGGGCCGCTGGTTGCTGGGCGCCGCCATCTTTTTTTGGTAAAAAAGTGCTTCCGGTGAGCTTTTCCGGGTAGTATTGGAAGGCTGCTCTCCTGTCTCCCCTGGTCCTTCTCTTCACTAGACATGCCCAGAGTTCCTGCAACCGTTCTTCATAGGTTTTAGCTTATATTCTTGGTTGCTCTTCTCTGCCCTCTTTCCAGAGTACAGAAATGTACAAACACAGAGAGCCTGCTTACAAAATATAATCAAGATGGACACAGTGGCAAGAGCTGATAGATATGCGTTGGGAACATTGATGCCACCCTCTTGACCATCCCTTGCAGACACGGGGCATGAAGTGACCAGCAGCTGAGGGGCATGGCGATGCCATCCTTAGGTGTCAAAGGGCAGATCCAGGCAGATCACATAGTGGATAGGATCAGCAACCCCCTCACTGGAAAAATGGAAACGGGGGGAACAGAACAGCTGATGTCCCAAAAGTGCTTTTTTTTTCAAGAAGCAACTGGACTTTCCTGGTTTCTCTTTGAAGACGTTTCGCTTCTCACTCAAGAAGCTTCTTCAGCTCTGACAGGATAGTGGGGAATGAACCTGTCGGAGCTGACGTTTCTTGGATGAGAAGCGGTTTATATTCTATGATTATTTTTTTTAAGAATCATTGTTAAATGAAGTGGAATATATGTAAAGATGGGACTAATCTAAGAATGTCAAGTACATGAAATGAAATTAAAAATATAGTTAAAATGAACTGTGAGAATTGTAATAAAAAGACAAATATCAGTTTCTACAATTAGCTGAAAAGTATTAAAGTATTAGAAAAAATAAATGTTTTAGAATAAAGAAAAGAATACCATGTGGAATCTAACCTAAAATGTACATGTGATATGTAGTACTTGGGTGATAACTAAAATGGTAAACTTTTAATATGAGTAAACTGAATGATGTAAAAACATAAGAATATTTGTGAAAATTTATAGAAAATGGGAAATGTAATGATATGATCAGAAACTGAATATGTAACATAGATATGTAATTATGATCATGTTTGGTATGGAAATGTAAAAACCTGGAATCACACTGTTCACCAAAAGAGATGTTTGTAAAAGATAAAAATAAAAACTTTTTGGAAAAAAAAAAAAAGAACGGAAGAAGTTTCTTGGATGAGAAGCGAAATGTCTTCAGAGAAAAACCGGGAAAGTCTACTTGCCTCTTGAGAAGAAAAAAAAGAAGCACCTTTGGGACAGCCGTGACAGAGGATCTCCGTGGAGAAAACAGCTAATGGCGGCTTGAAGCCCCCTCCTCTCTCGTGGCCTGGGTGGGGCAGAAGCGACGTTTTGCAGGAGAAGAACAACCAGGATGGCATATTGTTCCAGAGTTGGGGATGGGGGTTGGTGGGGGGGCAAGAACCCACCAATTGTCCCCATTATCTGAGGCTCCCAAATTAGCTATCGTTAAAATAGCTCATCCGCAGGATTTTACAATGGTCATCCTTGCTTGCTTCCTGTCCTTCAACCTTTGCTCTGCACATATTTTCACCCGTCCTTCTAAAGCGCCAGCCTCCATCCCCTCCCCTTCCTCCTCCTCCCTCTTCCCTACTGGCCTAAGTGGGGCTGGAATTTGGGGAAGAAAACCTCTGAGATCAACCAGTGTCGAAAAAAGGGGGGTTTTGTATGAGTCCTGTCTGCTGGGAGTTTGGTGTTTTGGGCTAAATGCATTTTTATCCGTTGCACTGTAAGCTGCTCAGAGTCATGTAAATGATATGGGCGGCCATGTAAAAAGGAAGGGAGGGAGGAATGGCAGGAAGGAAGGAGGGAAGGAAGGAAGGAAGGAAGGAAGGAAGGAAGGAAAGAAAGAAAGAAAGAAAGAAAGAAAGAAAGAAAGAAAGAAAGAAAGAAAGAAAGAAAGAAAGAAAGAAAGAAAGAAAGAAAAGAGGAAGGGCTCAACTAACTAGATGCTTCTGGGTTAAAGCAATGGCCTAGTTCCCACAACATACAATGAAAAAGGCTGGATTTCCACCACAAAGAAACCAAGGGCCACCCAACCCCATCTCAGCGTAGCTGAGTGTATTGCATGAATTCCTCTTCCTTTGCTTCTTCTTCCGTCTTAATTCATGTTGACCATCTGTTTTGGGATCGTTTATAGCATGTGCTGCGAATGCCAACACAAAGTGACACACTTCCTGGGTAGCCTTTGCAGGCTGCTGTTCTGGGCACTGATGTGACCCCAAGGAGGAGAAAGGAGGGGAATCGCGAGGCTGGAAAAATCAATTGCCCCGAGAAATATAAAAAACAGACACGCGTGAGAGGCATAGTTTACTTGGAGTTCAGAGAAAGCAAAACCGAACTCAGGGCTCTGCTGTGGGCTGTTTTCAGCCACTTCTCCAAAAGACAGGAAAACGGAAATGCCATTCTTGAAAAAAAACAAAACCATATTAAAACAGTGTGAGGATCCGGCAGCCAGGATGGCTCAGCTTCAATGCAGGGAGGGAGAGCCAGAAAAAGATAGAGGCCACACTTACGTTCCCTTTGCCCCCCCCCCAAAAGATTTTGACTGAACATGGCCAGTCGAACACAGCTCTGCCTTCCTTTGAGGAGAAGAGCAACTAGGATGATTAAAAAGTAAAGATTTTGGAGACGAAAAAGTATGAAGAACGGTTGCAGGAACTGGGTATGGCTAGTCTAGAACAGGGCTTTCCAACCTTGGCCACTTTAAGCCTTGTGGACTTCAACTCCCAGCTTTGCTGGCTGAGGAATTCTGAGAGTTGAAGTCCACAAGTCTTAAAGTCTTGGCCAAGGTTGGAGAGCCTTGCTCTAGAGCAAAGAAGGATTAGGGGTGACATGATAGCAGTCTTCCAGTAGGGCTGGAAGCATTAGCTATCTTCCCAAGCTGCTAGTCCTGCTGGTTTTTCTAAGCAAAACTAGATAAGCCCTTCTGTGCTGTCCAGACAGCATATAGTTAATTGGGAATTGGGAGCTGTCCCCCTTAAGGGAATGCCTCATGGGAAATGTAGTTCATGTCATGTGGTCACATCTGTAATCCTGATTGGTCACTGAATTGACCCTTGGTTGGGTTGGGGGGGGGGTTTCCATTATTCTTGCTTGGACCCCAGCAGCATCTTGCTGCTTTGCTCCATCGTTATGGGATGAAGATTTTCACACTATGAAGTCAATGATGCAAAGATTTGGACACTAGATGAATCTCGACATAACTGTGAGTTATACCTCGAGCATGCCTGGTGATCCAATGAATAAACTTTGTATGGGAAACTTTGTAGAGATTTAACTGCTTATTTTAGGCATCCTTTGGAAGATGAATGTTGCCTAAGACAAGGCACCTTCTATCATCTTCTATCGTCTCACACCAAGTGGCCTACAGTAGGTCTAGGCCAGGGGACTTCAACCTTGGCAACTTTAAGGCTGGAGGACTTCAACTCCCAGAATCCAGCTGGGGGTTGAATTTGGTACTGAAAAAAATGGACTTATGACCTGTTGTGGCCAGTCGGCCCCTCTGGCAGCTGTATCCGAGGAGGAGGAGGAGGAGGAGGAGGTGTGGGAGTCAGGGTCAGCATCAAGGCAACCTGAGAGCTCTGAGGGAGAAGAGGGAATGGAGATGATAGAGAGACGGAGAGAGAGAGACACACACACACAGAGCTGTCCGTCAGCCCTCAGGTGGAGAGTCAACAGCCTCCAGGTCTGGAGGTGCCTGATGAAGAAGAGGAGGAACAGCTGGCTCCAGTGCCTGATGCGCGGATGCGCAGAAGGCAGAGGAGAGGAGAGCATTCTGGCAGTTGAAATTCTCCAGCCTTAAAGTTGCCAAGGTGGGGGAGACCGCTGGTCTAGGCCAGATTCTCACTTAGCAACAGGGGTTCCGATGCTGCAGAATCAGCTGGGTTCACCCAACGCTTGCACCCAGGCTCAAAGGCGCCTGGCAGTTGGAGGCCTCTGGGTGTGGCGAGGCCATCACAGTAAGAGAGAAATGCACCTTCAATTTTTGAATGCCGTGGTGACAGAGGTGGGATTCTACCACTTCGGCCCATTTCAGCCAAACCGGCAGCTCCGAAGATCATCAGCTGCTGGGACCATCCACCTCGGCTCCATTACTGACCGTTATTTCCTGCTTTGGATGCCCAGTTGCATCACGTGGCACAGTGGGTTGCTGTGCATCAGCTGTTGAAGACACAGGAAGAGCGCAAGAGGGCAGGAGAAGGTCGGTAAGAAAGCCTCTGCTTGCATGCAAAGCACATGTGTGCAGGGGTGGGATTCTACCAGTTGTCACCTATTTGCTAGAACCGGTTGTTAACATTCTAAGCAGTTCGGAGAACCGGTTGTTAGAAGAAATTACTGGGCTAATCCTGTAAGGAAGGCAGGAAGGAAACATTCTGGTATTGCTTACGGAAACTGCCTCTCCGTTAACCCTTATTATGTTCTTGGCAGGACTAGACTTTCCGTCTCAGGAACTTCTCTGGAGTTTTTCCCCCTCCTTTGCTGGTACTTTACTTGTGTGGAGTGACCATTCAAAGTTACAATGGCACTGAAAAAAGTGACTTATGACCATTTTTCACACTTACGACTGTTGCAGCATCCGCACAGTCATGAGAGGCCAGGCGAGGAGATGCGTGCCTCCATGTGAGTGATGTTGAGTTGGCCACGCCCAGCCAGTCACATGACCACCAAGCCACGCCCACCAACTAAGCCATGCCCACAGAACCGGTTGTTAAAAAAAAATGTGAATCCCACCCCTGCATGCGTCCGCACCAAGCACTCCCACCAAGCCACGCCCATCAAACTGGTGTTAACACCGTTTTTATCCCGTCACTGCGTGGTGGTGAGCCAGGTTTTGAGTGAAAGCCCGTGGTGCGAATCCAGACCGTTGTGTGCGAATGGAAAGAGGGGGAGGGGAGAGATAGAAACGTGGTCGCAGCCACCCTGACGGCGGAAACGCAACCAGCGTGGGATGTACAGCATCACATCTGGCTTTCTTGCAGACCAAATGTCTCTCTCTCTCTCTCTCTCTCTCTCTCTCTCTCTCTGCTCCCAACTGGCCGATTAATTGATACCAGCCTGCAGCCCCCCAGCCTCTGGGGTCCCCATCTCCATTCCCCCCAAGCAAAGGAAGAGCTGGATGTTGCCTTGATCCTTGGCTGCACGCTATGGCAAACTCCAGCAAACGCTCCCCCCTCCTCCTTTCTTTTCCAAGCGCAGCCACAAATCTTTTTTCAATTAAGGAGCTGGAGCAAAGAAGGTTCCCACAGTGCCTTTGTGGGGCCGAGGCAGCCCGGCCACCGCCTGGGATTTCTCTGGCTGGAGCAGATGGGCTGATGGAGGGTGGGGGGGAGGAGGAGGGGGCTCCAGCAGGGGTGACCATACCCAGGGTTGCTTTCACCGGAAGCCCAGAACGGGATGGACCCTCCCCGAGAAAGGGAAGCCCCAAAGGAAGATGGGGGAGCCGGGAAAGCTGCAACTCGTCCCACCCACAATTCAGAGCAGCAGAATTGTTCCACAGCTGAATAGAATAGAGTAGAATCTGGAAGAGACCCTGGAGGTCTTCTAGTCCAGCCCCCTGCTCAAGAATGGAATGGAATGGAATGGAATGGAATGGAATGGAATAGAATAGAATAGAATAGAATAGAATAGAATAGAATAGAATAGAATAGAATAGAATAGAATAGAATAGAA
>NW_020717333.1:45355-55994 GCF_900518725.1 Notechis scutatus
TCTATTCTATTCTATTCTATTCTATTCTATTCTATTCTATTCTATTCCATTCCATTCCATTCCATTCCATTCCATTCTATTCCATCCTATTCCATTCCATTCCATCCTATTCCATTCCATTCCATTCTTGAGCAGGGGGCTGGACTAGAAGACCTCCAAAGTCCCTTCCAGGTTTTATACTACTCTACTCTACTCTGCTCTGCTCTGCTCTGCTCTGCTCTGCTCATATTCTATTCTGTTCTGTTTGTTCTGTTCTATTCTATTGTACTCCTATATTATCTTCTATTCCTATTCCTATTCCTATTCTATTCCTATTCCTATTCCTATTCCTATTCCTATTCTATTCTATTCTATTCTATTCTATTCTATTCTATTCTATTCTATTCTATTCTATTCCATCCCATCCCATCCCACCCCATCCCATCCAACTCCACTCCACTCCTATTCTACCCCTGTTCCATTCTATTCTAAATTTCTCTGCCCTGTGTAGAAGAAGACCAGACTCCTGGACTTTGAACTTAACCCCTGTGACAAATGTCCCACGCTGGACATGAACAGGTGGAATGAATTGTTCAAAGAGAGAAAAAAGCAAGCCGTCTCCCTGGCCTCCTTTTCACCACCTGATCCAGTCCTTTTGACAAGCAGTTGGCCTGTGCGCGTTTAGGAAAGAATGCCAGCCTGCCAGGAGCCCTGGGGCTTATCTAGAATAAATCATGCACAACCCATCGGATCTCCTTTGTTCATTGGAGCAACCAGCTCCGTTTGCTGCAGGAATGTGGCAGTGGTGGCTGGGCTCCCCATGACACAAGGCAGAAGGTGGCAAATGGTGCCTGTTGCTAGGAGGTCAGCATGAAATGGAAACAGAGCTGGCTGAAGGAAGCTAGTCTAGGGACGAGAAGGCGACAGGATAGCCATCTTCCAATATTTGAGGGCCTGCCACAGAGAGGAGGGGGTCAAGCTATTCTCCAAGGCACCCAAAGGCCAGACAAGGAAGAATGGATGGAAACCAATCAAGGAGAGATTCAACCTGGAAATAAGGAGGAATTTTCTGACAGAGAGAACAACCAACCCATGGAACAGAAGTTGCCTTAGGAAGTTGTAGGAGCTTCATCACTGGAGGTTTTCAAGAAGAGGCTGGACTGCCATTGGTCAGAAGGTGGGTGGGGCGGGGGGGTGGGGGGGGGGGGGGGGGGGGGGTTGGACTAGATGACCTACAAGGTCCCTTCCAACTCTGTTAATCTGAATAAAGACAAACGAGTGTCTTAGACTTTCAGAGAGCTGATTACAATCAACTAAGACAGAGTTTAGGGAGGATTCCATGGATGGAATCCTAAAAGGGAAAACAACTCCAAGAGGCTTGGGAAACTGAAAAACGAGATGGAAGCTGTTATCACTTTCCTGATCATCCTGCCTCTTCAATCAGCCCCCTATCTAACATGGAGAGATTCAACCTAGAAATAAGGAGAAACTTTCTGACAGTGAGAACAATCAACCAGTGGAACAGAAGTTGCCTTCAGAAGTTGTGGGAGCTTCATCCCTGGAAGCTTTCAAGAAGAGACTGGACTGCCATCGGTCACAAATGGTGTAGGGTCTTCTGCTTGGGCAGGGGGTTGGACTAGATGACCTACAAGATCCCTTCCAACTCTGTTAAACTGTTAAAAAGAAACATCCCCACCAAAGGGACTTTAGTGAGTCTGCAACACACTCGGAGAGGCACTTCTAAGGCCCTGTGCCATTCAACGTATTTACAGGCAAGTCGTCGACTTATGACCGTAATTGAGCCTGGAATTACAGTCGTAAGTCATGCTGGCTGTTTAACAGGTCATCGTGGGACCAAGCGGATTTGACTTTCTTTGTTTTTTTTTGTTTGAAATGTTTGCTAGGTGAATCACTAAGATCGTTAAGCAAACCTATTTTTCCGCAATGGGTGGTTGTTTGTTTCTTTGTTTTGGCTAGAAATCAAAAGTAAACCCTGGTTTCTAGCAAAAAAACAAACAAACCCACATTGTAAATTGTGGTCACGTGATTCTGCAAATGGCCGACAATGGGGGTCAGTTGCTGACAGCCCCAAAGTGCAATCACGTGATCACAAGGAAGGCCTCTGGCATTCGGGATTTAGAACCCAGGGCATAAGTACCGTTTTTTGGGGTCCATCATTAACTTTGACCAGTTGCTAAGTGACCAATGATAAATTGAGTATCCCAAAGGTGCTTTTTCAGGAGGCAACTGGACTTTCTTGTTTTTAATTTGAAGATGTTTCGCTTCTCATCCAAGAAGCTTCTTCAGCTCTGACTGGATGGAGGGGAATGGAAGGATTGATACTCCTTGCAGACAGCTGGTCATTTGCATCCTTTGAGAGGGTCGTTGAGGCCAGTTGGAAGTTTATCTACATGGCTACATGAATCTCTATAGAGGTTTAGCTATACAATTTGGGATGAAGACCCTTGGAATGGGAGTGGGAGTAGGAATGGATTTCCAGAGGGAAAAATTAAGACTGCAGGAACCATTTGCACCACTCAGGTGACCCTGAGGACACCGAGAAAACCCCAAGCGGCCTCAACGGCTCTCTAAAAAGGATGCAAATGACCAGCTGTCTGCAAGGAGTATCAATCCTTCCATTCCCCACCATCCTGTCAGAGCTGAAGAAGCTTCTGGGATGAGAAGCAAAACATCTTCAAAGAAAAAAAAATAGAAAGTCTAGTTGCCTTTTAAAAAGCTCCTTTGGGACAACCAGGACCTGGAGGACTGAGAATCTCCAGAGACGTATTAGTTGAGTGCTACACATACAAGCGTTAGAAATTATGGTTACCAAATCTACAGGCAACACAATGATGGAAAACGCCTTAGGGCAGCGTTTCTCAACCTTGGCCGCTTAAAGGTACATAGACTTCCTGCCTGCCTGGGGAATTCTGGGAGTTGAAGTCCACACATTGTCAAGCTGCCACGGTTCACATGACACGACAAGGTGACATGACAGCAGTCTTCCAGTATTTGAGGGGCTGCCACAAAGAGGAGAGATGTCAACTTATTCTCCAAAGCATCAGAAGGCAGGTAGAGAAACAATGGATGGAAACTAACCAAGGAGAGAAGCAACCTGGAATTAAGGAGAAACTTCTTATCAGGGAGGACAATTAACCAGTGGAACGGCTGGCCTCCAGACATTGTGGGCGCTTCATCACTGGAGGCTTTTAAGAAGAGACTGGACAGTCACTTGTCTGAAATGGTAAAGGGTTTCTTGCTCAGACTAGAACAGGGGTCGCCAACCTTTTGGACCTCAGGGACCACCAAACGCATAATTTTAAATCCCGCAGATCAGAGACCCTGAGAAAATCCCCAAAAAAGTCTGCAGGAAAGTTTCCCATCCTGTTTTCCTACCGATCGATCGTTCTTTATTTGGGATCGCAGGATACCATCTCCAGCTCCGTTCTCAGGGGGAGAGAGAGAGACTTTTGGCTTCATGAAAGGAAAGCAGCAGAAGCAGCAGAAGTCTTTCTTTCTCTCCCCCAAACTCCGCCAGCAATGAGTCTTTGTTGGCGCAGCCTCTTGGAGCAGGAGGCCTTGCAGGGTCCCAAAGACTCATTTCTGGTGGAGTTTGGGGCAGAGAAAGAAAGACTTTGGCTGCTTTCCTTGCGTGTAGCCAAAAGCAGAAGAAAGAAGTGGAAAGAAGCAGCCCAGTGGCCAGGCCAGGTGCATGGGGTGAGTGTGGCATGTTCCCCCTTTCCCCCCTCCCCTCACTCCCTCGTGTTGTTCGCAATGCAAGCGACACAACCCTTGGGTTCCCTCGACCATATGGGTGGCGCAGCCTTGTGTTCCCGCGCAGCCTGGATTAACTGGATTAATGACCTTTCTCTGTGGACCACCAAAATTTTCTCATGGACCACCAGTGGTCCCCGGCCCACCGGCTGGCGAACACTGGACTAGATGACCTACAAGGTCCCTTCCAATTTTATTCTGATTGAATTGCAGTCGGGGCCCTGGCTTTGTACACCCTGGAGAAGGAAGGTCTGCAGTTGAGAGGCATAATAACCATCTTGTTCTCCCCTTGCAGGCTTTCCTGGGGAAGAGGAGCCCAAGACAGAGCAAGGCATAAAGGATTGAAAAGACCAGGCAGAAGATTCTGCAGGGACGCCAGGAGGAATTTCCAGATGACGAGAGCTGCTAAAGATGCCAGCAAGGGCCTTAGGAGGCATTGAACCCTCCTTTTCTGGCTCAAGTGCTCAAGTGAGAGGCTGCTTTACTGGGGCCAACTGGAAGATCTTCCAGGTCCCTTTTCTCTGTCTGTAAGGGAAAAGCCACGCTCGGTTGCTGCCCTGGCAGTGCTGGCTGCCTCTCTTGCTCTGGCCATGCTGCAAAGATTTTCCTTCCCCTTTGAAGTGTCGCTTTCTTCGAAGTCCTTCTTCCCTCCAATCCCAGCGAGAAGGCTCATGTCTGGAGAGCCAACCGCTGCTCAGATTTATTTGAATTCATGTTCTGGAAACTCTCCACAAACCCATCCTTCCCATCTCCCCCCCTGGTTCCCACCCACACTGGCTCTGGAGGCTCTGGACGTCCCCCTATCAGGGCTCTGACAGCCAACAGATTTCCTTCTCCGTTGGGCTATCAGCATTTGGAGCCTTCCTGAAAAAAAAAACATGTGGTCACAATGGAGGCTTCTGTCTGGTTGAGGAAGGAATTTCAGGGGCACAGATAGGCCGCATCCTGGAGTGATTCCAGGGCCACGGAAAGGAGGGGGAGGAGAAGGACCCCAACCTGGCACAGGGGGGGGACATCTCTGACCACAGCTCATGGAACAAGCCTCCATTGGCCAGCTTATAGCGGAGTATAGAAGGAACAGCTCAGACATCCAGTCCAGCTTATCCAGGGAGACCGAGGGGAGCAAGGGGCCAGTTTTAAGTTTCTGGGTGTTACCCTAAAAGAGGACCTGACCTGGGAGGCTCACATTGCAGCCCTGGTCAAAAGGGCCCAGCAGAGATTATACTACCTGAGGCTTCTCAGGAAACAACAACTGAATGAGAAACTGCTGGTGACCTTCTACCGCTGCACCAGAGAGAGCATCTTAACTTACTGCACCTGTGTAGGGTTTGGCACTTGCACGGTGGCAGATAGGACAGCGCCCCAGACGGTTAATGTCATTGCCCAGAGGATCACTGGTTGCCCTCTCCCCTCTTTGGAAGAGCTTTATAGCTCCCGCTGCCTTAAGAAAGTTCAAAACATCCTCAAAGATCCATCTCATCCTGGGCACCCCCTTTTTTTGAACTATTACCATCTGGCAGACGGTACAGGATAATAAAACAAGGACAAATAGGCTGAAAAACAGCTTCTATCCCAGGGCAGGAGCTCTTTTGAATTCTACTGTATAGTGCAATATGAATGCAATATCAGGGGTTTTCCATTCAATTGCATAGAATGTGAAGGAGGTGTGTTTGTGTTTATTTTCATGGTCATAATGTACACTGAAGATGGCGTATAATTTTATTGTACGAGGTGCAGTGACAATAAAGTAAACTAAGTAAGTAACTACATAAGTTCACAAATCATGGTTTTAAGAACCCCACCAGCATCAGGGGAAGCCCAAAGGAAGCACTTCCAGGCTTCGTTGGGCCTGAGCATGGACAGCTCTGTCCATCTAATGAACCTCTCCAGCTTCTTTCCAGAAGGCTTGGGTTCCGCTTATTGGGGCTGGCAGGGATTGAAATTGAAAAGCTGGAATTACAGTCCTGATAGTCATTAAGCAGGTCAACATATGGCTATGCCTGATTTAATGAGCTTTTTCGTGACAGTTGTAAAGCCAACTCTGTGCTTGTCAATTGAACCAATTGTTTGTTATGGGTATTTTTTTTTTCCTGGAGGACAGAAGGAGCAATAGCATTTAAAACTTATATATTGCTTTGCAGCTCTCTCTAAGTGGTTTACAGAGTCAGCCTCTTGCCCCACAACAATCTGAGCCCTCATTTGACCCACCTCGGAAGGATGGGAGGCTGAGTTAACCTGGAGCTAGCCAGGATCAAACTCCTGGCTGTGGGCACACTGAACCGTAATGCTGCATTCTAACCACTGCGCACCAAACAAGGAAGGGAGGGAGGGAGGAAGGAAGGAAGGAAGGAAGGGCAGACAGTGAATAATGGATGGAAACTGAACAACTTGGAAATAAGGAGAAATTTTCTGACAATGGAGAACAAAAAACTAATGGAACAAAAGTTGTGGGAGCTTCATCCCTGGAAGCTTTCAAGAAGAGACTGTCACGAATGGTGTGGGGCCTCTTGCTTGGGTGGGGGGTTGGGCTAGATGACCTACAAGGTCCCTTCCAACTCTGTTAATCTGAAAAAAAAACACAATTTGGAAGGGGCTTGGGGGAAGGGGCATTTCTCAGAGCTGGGAGGTCAATGCTTTTCAGAACTGGCCATTGTACTGAAACAATGAAATGAGTCTCATTGTTTTCATTTAGAACAAAAACAACAACAGCCCAGCTTCCTTCTCACTTGGGCTCAACCCCGCAGCTTTCAGGCTCTGTCAGCAAAGACATTCTCAGGGGACAAAGCGACAGGCCGCCTTTTCCAGGCCTTCAGGGATTCTGTCTTTGGCTGTTGTGTGAATCAGCCCATCACAGGAAACCCGAGGGTTGCTTATTTCAGCAGGCCGAGCACTTGTGGGTTGCCAGGCTGGTTGGGAATGAAGGGAGTTGTAGTCCTCCCCCTTCCCACCTGGAGGGGACCAAATCCTTCTAAAACCCCTCAAATGCCAGCTAGCCAGCTCCTCATTTTCTCTCCCTGGAGGCATCTGGACTCATTTCAGGTGGAGGAACCGTAGCCAGGAGAGCTGGAAGAGGATTATTGGGGTCAGGGTGGAGGGTGGGTGGGGCTTCAGTTGTGACCTCTCTCCCATACATGTTCCATTCCTCTCACATGGGGGAGGAATGGGGGGGTTTGAATACAGACCCTATTGCAGGGGTCTCCAGACTTGGCAACTTTAAGACTTGTGGACTTCAACTCCCAGAATTCCTCCGCCAGCAAAGTCCACAAGCCTTAAAGTTGGCAAGTTTGGGGACCCTTGCCCTATTCTGAGGATGCTGAACCGCCATTCCAGCCACAGTTCAACAAATCTCCCTCCAGGCTCAAAGGACTCCCCACACACACATGACGGGCACCGAGTTCCGGTCCAAGCAAGCCCTTGTCCAGGCCAGGGAGTCTTCGGCCAACTCAGTGAAAGGGGAAACGGCTCCAGTGCCCCCACACATAGCAGAAAGGGCAGAGGTGCCCCCAACGGGCAAGGCTTTGGGCCTCTGCCTCCACCCACCCCCCATGCTGGAGTGGGCAGGAAACTGCCCTGGCATACGTGCTGTTTGATGCCCTCCTCCGATCTCTCTCCAGAGCCTGGGTTTGCATGGGAGGGCCGTGCCCCTCGACCTTGGCTGTGCCACCTTCAGAGATGCGCAGCGCTGTTCCTCGCAGCTGCGGGCGCAGGCCTGCAATTTACACACGTTTATTTCTGGTGAGCGGCAGGGCCGCCTGGGAGCTGCCAAAAAACGCCCATCCTGTTTGGGTTTGGTGCTCGGGGGCAGCTTTCGGAGTGATTCAGGCCGCCGAGTGGCTGACACCAAGCCTGGGCTTCCGCCCTGCCCCCGCCACCCCTTGCCAACTCTGCCCCGGGGCTATCCCGAGCGCGTGTTCAGACTCCCGGTGGAGCTGCCGAGGCCCGGCAGGTGCCCGGGGTGCCACCTGTTTACTCACTCTCACTCCAGGAACGCAGCGCCTGCAGCCATGACTTGGAAGCACTTTGGTGGGAACCTTCCTCTCACTCGGGTTCCACACTCCAGCCGGGATAAGTCTGGGCAGATTCCATCCTTGGAGAGAATATTTGCCCTGCAGAGGCCTTTTGGGCTTGCAAACAAGGCTCTGCAGAGAGAGAGAGGGAGAGGGAGGGGCTGGACCAGAGAGCCTCACCTGGCCAGGGCCCAGCAACCTTTGCGGAGTCCACCTTTGAAGTCTGGGGACGGGGGAGGATGACAGAGCAAGCAGTGGGGGAACTGAGGCAGCTTGAGATGGGCCAATTCAAGCAGCACATGGGAAACTGAGGCACAACCCCTGGTTTTCTGCCTCTATCTGGGTGGCCCTTCTGCTTTTCGCCCTGTCCTTTCCCTCTCCTACATTCAGGAATATTAAAACTGGCCACCCAGGACTCTCTGGGAGGTTGGAGAGGCAGCCAGCCTCCTGTGGGGCAAAAGGATTAGAAAGGTGATGCCAGGTTTTGCCTGGGCATTTCAGGGCACAGGCGGTCCCAGCAGAGGCCACAGTGTGCGCCAGATCAGCCTTAAACCCCCAGCATTTCAGGGGGGGGGGGGGACAAATAGACTGGAGTAAGAACAACAGAGAGGGACGCGGTGGCCCAGGGGCTAAGACGCTGAGCTTGTCGATCAGAAAGGTCGGCAGTTCAGCGGTTCGAATCCCTAGCGCCGCGTCACGGAGTGAGCTCCTGTTACTTGTCCCAGCTTCTGCCAACCTAGCAGTTCGAAAGCATGTAAAAAAATGCAAGTAGAAAAAGAGGGACCCCTTTGGTGGGAAGGGAACAGCGTTCCGTGCGCCTTCTTTGGCGTTTAGTCATGCCGCCCACATGACCACGGAGACGTCCTCGGACAGCGCTGGCTCTTCTTCGGCTTTGTGATGGAGATGAGCATCGCCCCCTACAGACGGAAATGACTCACACAGATGTGCAAGGAGGCCACACAAGAAAGTTTCCAATTCACATTTGTGGATACCCTGGGATTGCCCAGCTAAGCTAAGCAAGGCCAAACCATTATACAGCTCCCTAGCTTGGGCACTGCATGTTACGTGAACACAGCAGTGAATCTGGATTTAGCGTGTTGTGGGAATGATGAGTTGAAAAAGCACTGTTGCGGATTTCTGGAAGTCATGGTCCGAGTCTTCTGGAGGACAGCTGTGGGAGGAAGACACAAAGAGCCCAGTGAAGCCCTTGAACAAATAGAATAGACCTGGGAGGGACTTTGGAGGTCTTCTAGTCCAGCCCACTGCTCAAGCAGAATGTGATGACCCAAAAGGGCGCGGCACAAAGGCAACACAGTCAGATAATCAGTAGGAGTCCCTTTATTAGCTCCAACTTTGCCCCCAATGTCCTGGTTACCTTCTGGTCTGGAGAAGTACTCTCCCAGGAACAGCCTTTGGCTGTAGAGACTCAAGCCCAAAATGTGGTCAACAAAAACTGTAACTATAAGTCCAAACTTGAGATGAGGTCATTAGTCCAACAGGGCAGGAGCAAAAATTCCAGATGTGAAGGCACAGCAATAACTCTGCCAGGAACACAGATAACCTAAAGTACACACAAGATAAACTCATGTTTGTTCCCAGCAGACTCCACACTCAGCATGCATCTCTTTTAAACTCCCTTCCCAGTTGTGGTTAATGAAGGGAATCAGGGCCCTTTCCTCCCCCGTAAGCCAGCCACACAACCCTTGTTGCTCTTTTCTCCATTCCTCCTTGTGTGCCCTAGGATGAAGAGGGGAGGGCCTGGGTCTTCCTCTGAACTCCCTCTCCCTTGCTCTACCTCTCCCCTGCTCTGCCTAGCCGGACTTTGCCCTTCCCCAGTTTCCTCCACTCTCCCACTCCCTGTCAGCTGTTTGTTTTCCTCCTCAGATTCAGACTTCGACAGGGGCATGACACAGGAGAAACAAGATTGGCAGAAGAGCTCCCAAAGTGGGCCCTGATCCAGTTCCACCGTGAAGCAGAACGTAAGGAAATCAGGGGCAGCCTTCAGAACATGGCGGATGTGGCCTGGGTGCCAACCACACAAATACACAATGCCCCCTTGGGGTGTGCCAGGCAAAGGGACTCGTTCTGCAACTCCTTTTTAAATATTTTATTGATTTTGTGTTGTTTATATTTTGTTATTGCTTAATAAACATCGTGTTGTCTGGGTTATTTAATTTGCTTGACAATACAGATTACATTCTTAATTTCCACCTCTTTTTTTCCAACCTCTGATAAAATAAAGTCCATGTCTGATAATATTCTGTCTCTTCTTTCTGTTTAATCTTCAGCGGAAGTCTGTCCATTTCTGCACAAACCAGGGTCTTCCTAATTATCTCTTTGTCTCACACAGTTTCTTCATTTTGACAATATTGTGTCAATATAATCCTCACTGCTATTAAGAAATAGATCCTTTGCTGATCAAGTTTTTCTGATGTTATACTCTGCACCTCTCTTGTCTTCTGATATGCTCTAAGTCAGGGGTCTCCAACCTTGGCGACTTTAAGACTTGTGGACTTCAACTCCCAGAGTTCCTTGGCTGAGAAGTTGAAGTCCACAAGTCTTAAAGTTGCAAAGCTGGCTGAGAAATTCTGGGAGTTGAAGTCCACAAGCCTTAAAGTTGCCAAGGTTGGAGACCCTTGCTCTACGCAGAGCGTAGTTGCTTTCCCAAGCAACTCAAAGGACGTTGAGGTGCCATACAGTTGGTTGAATCTCTTGGAAGGGTTGGTTTCCTTCCCATCACTTCCAGAGGGGGCATCCCTGGCAGCCCCCTTTGTGGAGGGCGCTTTTCATCCTGGGCACTGAACAAACCCGAGTTGGCTTGAGCTCCAACCACATGGCCAAGGGCAGACTCTCTGAGACTATCAGCTGGCTAGGGGGGG
>NW_020717333.1:70994-95392 GCF_900518725.1 Notechis scutatus
ATCTATCTATCTATCTATCTATCATCTATCTATCTATCTATCTATCTATCTATCTATCTTTGGGTTTTCTCCCGCGTAAGATTGGAAGTATCTAGGCAACGTTTCGATGAAGTCTCATTCTACATCTTCAGGCTTGTGTCTTCGGCTCTGTGCTTCTCAGAGTAACTGTGCTTCTTACGCGGGAGAAAACCCGAATAACCAAACATCCACATACAAATACCCGCGAGAACCTCAGAAAACATATATATATATATTTGCCACCAAAAAAAGCACAGGTCTTATTTTGGGGGGATGTCATCCCCTGACTAACCTCACTTGTGCGCATCGCCCCCGGCCTCCTTTTCGCTGTCAGAGGCTCTCAGGAACTTCTTCTTCTGCAGCTGGCAAGGCTTCCCTGAAGGCCTCTGTAGCCGATAGGATCGATCCAGAGCTTTCTTATCAGCTCCAGAGGCCTTTAGGAAAGCCTTGCCAGCCTTGCTGGCTGCAGAAGCAATTGGCCGGCGAGGCAGGTGTCAGTGTGTGCGAGGCCTGGCTACAACTTCCCAAAGGTAAGTAGTAGGGCAGCTCCACCCTCCCATCCCCAGCCTAGCTTAATTTTTACCTGTGCACTCTGGAGTGGGTGTGGTCACGTGTAAAAATCAAGCTAGGGCTTACTTTCAGGGTAGGTTGTATTTTTGGGGAAACAGGTCAACAGGTTGAATTTTAGAGGTCAGTGGTTGGAAAAGCAGAAAAATGGGAACATTTGCTGTCTCTCTGGGGAGGTTGGTGGCTCCAATGACTTTCCGGGACTTTTGGCTGGGTTGGATGCCAATCCAGGCTGCTGTGGGCACCTCTGGGGCTGGCATGGAGGCCCTTTGATTTCTGACAAGACACATTTGAAGCTCCACCAGTGGAGAGCCCAGAGAGGGACAGAAACGTCCTTTTGTTTGGCCCAACAAAGAGGCTTTGAGCCGTTTTATCTCTGGAGCTGCGCAGGAGGAGGAGGGAGGCTGGAAAGGCAGGGGGCCGGGGGGGGGGCTGTGAGAAAGGGAACTGGGAGCTGCCACGGAGCAAAAATCCATCCCGCATGAAACAGGAGCCGCTGCATCAGATAAGCGGCACACAAGGAGCGTTCTTGGCATTCCCCGCTCCCGCTGAGCCCAGCCGGGTGAGAGAGTCCCTTTCTCCTTTAGGATCCTAGGGTTGCCGGAGGGAAACTGAGTCCCAGGGCCATCCTCTCTCCCCCTCGGCGCCTCCCCAGGCTCTCCTTGCCAATGGGGCTGGAAGGCCTTGGATCCACTCATCGGGGCTTATTCACAAACCAAGGTTCAGATCAAACATGGTTTCTACTAGGAAAGAAGTTGTGGTATGCATTAACCCAACTTGCAGACCGATGCTTTCAAGATGGCAGCCTGGCCGGCTACGGAGGCTCCTTTGGGAGGTCAGAAGAACAAGCCAACCATGGCCAAGGTCGCCGGTTCTCTTGCAGCCCTCTTCACTCGGAGTGAGTCTGGGGGTTTCTTGTCCTGAACCAGGGCTCTCCTTCCTCTTAAAGGGCTCTCCTTCCTCATTTCCCTACTAAGGAGGGATTCGGATAGCAGTGAGCGTATTTGGAATATAAAGCAGCACCTCAATCGAATGCCGGGGTTTAGCTGTCTGCAGTTTAGGGTGGCTGGCCCCGATCCCCTTGCCCAGAGAAGCAAAAGAGTTGCAGCCACAATCTGTAGAGATTCTCCGTCCTCCAAGTCGTGGCTGTCCCAAAGGTGCTTTTTCTGGAGGCAACTGGACTTCCTTGTTTTTTTGTTCTTTTGAAGACGTTTCGCTTCTCATTCCAGAAGTTTCTTCAGCTCTGACAGGACGGTGGGCAATGGACAGATTTCTATTCCTGGCAGACAGCTTATAACCTGCATCCTTTTTGGGGGGTCATTGAAGGGGGGGGGGAAGCAAATGACCAGCTGGAGGAGTCTGCAAGGAGCATAAATCCTCCCCTTCCCCACCAACAGTCAGAGCTGAAGAAGCTTATTGGATGAGAAGCAAAACACCTTCAAAAGGGAAAAAAAAGAAAGTCCAGTTGCCTCCTGAAAAAGCACCTTTTTCATCCAACGTTCAGGCAAATCTGGTTGGGTCCCCAATCTTTTCTCTTGCATCTTGCTTTAAGGGGAATGACCCCCCCAAAATTCTTGCAATCCAAAGGCAAAGACAATGCAACTGTGATCCCTCGCTTTCCAGAAGGGGATGAGGATCGCAGCAGGCAATAGCCCTGAGACAGCAACAGGGGCGTGAGGAAGATGGGGTCACAATTTAGAATAGAATAGAAAATAGAGTAGAGAAGAGTAAAGTAAAGTAGAATAGAGGAGAGGAGAGGAGAGGAGAGTACATTTGAGTAGAGTAGAATATAGAATAGAATAGAATAGAATAGAATAGAATAGAATAGAATAGAATAGAATAGAATAGAATAGAATAGAATTCTTTACTGGCCAAGTGTGATTGGACACAAAAGGAACCTGTCTTTCGTGCATAAGCTCTACATCAAAAGAAAAAATATGTTCATCAAAATCACAAGATACAACACTTAGTAATCATAGGTTACTAAATAAGCAATCAAATCATACTGGGAAATGAATAAAACAATATAAATTGTAAAGATACAAGCCGCAAGGTTATAGTCATAAGTAGAGAATGAGACAGGAAATAGGAAGATGAGAAGAAGAATAGTAATACAGTCTTATTAAATAGTTTGACAGCGTTGTGGAAATTAGTTGTTGTCTCCCTCTTCGCTCTGATTTTACTTCTAGTTTGATTGGCCGGCAGAGGAGAATAAATATGACTCCCTAGATTTCTTCTGAAATCGCAGGAGGAGGGAGTAACGTTGCTTATCCTCACAGGGAGCAGAGTTTTGGCTATCTCTGTTCTGCGGGCACTTTTGTTTTGGCTCCTGCCATGGCCCTGGCCAGGCTGAAGGGCACCAGATTGAGGCGGCTTCAGGGTGCTGAATTTGCACAATGATGGATGACAGCGATACGGACGCTGCAATTTGTGGGCAAAACTGAAGCCAATGACGGTTGCTTCCTTCGGTGTTCCCATGGACGAATCCTAACATATTATTTTTTTTTGTGGGGGAGGACATTCAAACGACAGCAAAACTTGCCATTTGCTGGGTTGCCTCAGATTGTGAGAGAAACCAGTTCGGTAATTACACTTCAGGGGCATCTTTGGAACCCAGTAAATAATCCTGCCCAAGGTCAGCAAGTTGGCATTGGGTGTGCGCGTGCGTATATTTCTTATGAAAAGGATTCCCGACTATTTGGGCTGCTGCAAAGGGGGCTCTCCCTCCTTCTCACCTTCTTCCAGCTTAGAGCCACGCAGACTTGCCGGGAAAGTTTGCTATCATTTGCAAACATTCAAAGCGAACAGTCACGCTCCAGATTTTGCCATTTCCTTGGGCAAATCGTGCTTGGGGTGAGCCCTCACAACGAGAACTGCTGTGGGACAGATTCTAAGTTGGTGGCCATCTCCAACTAAGGGCATGACACTGAATAGAATAGAATCTGCCTTGGTGCTCCCTGTTCTGACCTATGCTTCCCAAGATCATGAAGCCAATTCCTCGTCCCAATAAAACCCCTTTTATTTAGGTGAAAGGGAATTTCTCTCCAGCAAAGTCCCGGCAAACAGTCTTTCAAGAGATTTCACAGCTACAGACTTGGAGAACTGCCAGGCTGATATCTTCCAAACGCCACTCTGTGGCAGACAATGACAAGGAGTCAGGAACAGATCTTCACCGTAATGAATTGAACTAATTGTCTCCTGCAAACACCACTCTCCTTTTGCTCCTCTTTATTCCCTGTGGGAGGGGACATTCTGTCCACCTGTGCCCTTACTCCCGAGTTGACTCTTGTTCCTTAACTGTTCCCTTCTCCTGGCAGCTCTGTGCATGTGCACACTGGGAACAGGCTCCAGCTGTTCTTCTTCCCCACTGATCTTTGACTCCAAAGGCAGCTGATAACTGTCGGACGGCCCTGGCCCCATCTCTTCCTCCGATGCAGAGCCCTCGACAGAGTCTTCCCCAGACTCCAGGACTGACTCATGTTGCTCCACCACCTTCTCACTGTACGAGTCTGCCACCAGCTGACTGTTAGCAGGCCACAACCCTCCCTAAATTTGGTGGCTTGCTTGCAGAGGTTGCCTTAGGGACCATCATCTGTGCTGTTACTTAGATGAGCAATGAAAGGTTTGCAACCAATTACAAGAACTCTTGTAATTCAGCCCTCAGTTAGAAGATGTTCTTCTACTGGGATCAGAGTTTTTTTTTAAGCAGAGAAACTGGTTAGAATCAACAATGCTGATGGAGTAAACCGGTCAAATTGGACTGAGATAAAGACATTTGAGATCACTGTGGCTGCCAGGCACAGAAGAATTGGCAGGAAAGCAGAGTGTGCTGTCCAAACTCACTCACATGTAACAGTGGGTTAATGGGCTTATCTAAATATATAAAAGCCAAATACCACTCACTCATCACAAAATCTCCAGAACCGTAAAGCCTACAAACTTGAAATTTGGCACGTATGTTCCTCTTGGCTTCTAGGTGCTCACTAAAAAGGATTTTTCAAAACATTAGTATTTCTTAATATAGTAATTAACACGCTCTGATGCTAAGGAGGACGAGGCGTGTTTGCTGCTGGGGGAATACAACGGGCGGCTAGCCGCGGAGCTGGAAGACGCCACCTGCCTCCGTTAGATGTGAAGTTTGGAGGAAATCCCAGGGATTTGGGCTTTTTCCTGGTACAAGTCGGGAGCTATATGGCAGAATTTGAAAGGGAGTTCACCTCTGAAGCAGCCAAAGTGAGATGTGTTACCAGAACCCTGGAAGGGATGGCAGCAGACTGGGTGGTGACTTTGTACAATGAAAACTCCCCCCAACTGTTCTAACATTGTTCTAACATGCCAGAGGCTGTTCACCTTGGAGACCTGCTGCGGATATGGGTACGGCCCGGCGCGAGATTTACACCCTCTCCCCCGGATTTTCAAGGGCCAGCGAGAGCTCACCGGACGCCGCCGGAACCGCGACGCTTTCCAAGGCGCGGGCCCCTCTCTCGGGGCGAACCCATTCCAGGGCGCCCAACGTGGGGCTCGAACCCACGACCCTGAGATTAAGAGTCTCATGCTCTACCGACTGAGCTAGCCGGGCCTCCTCCGAAGGACTGACATCTACTCTCCCTCCCCACCTGAAAAGAAACCTGTTCCAACTGCCAGTTGCCTCACATTTGTTAGCTCAGTTCAAACTGGCAGACATTCCACTCCTTCACTCAGGAACAGTCTAGATTCGAATAACAGAGTTGGAAGGGACCTTGGAGGTCTTCTAGTCCAACCCCCTGCCTAGGCAGGAAACCCTACACCACAAATGGTTATCCAACATCTTTTTAAAAACTTCCAGCGTTGGGGCATTCACAATTCCTGGAGGCCAGTTGTTCCATACATTAATTGTTCTGTCAAGTAATTCCTCCTTAGTTCTAGGTTGCTTCTCTCCTTGATTAGTTTCTACCCATGGCTTCTTGTCCTACCTTCAGGTGCTTTGGAGAGTAGCTTGACTCCCTCTTCTTTGGGGCAGCCCTTGAGGTATTGTAAGACTGCTATCCTGTCTCCCCTAGTCCTTTTCATAAGACTAGACAAACTGCTGTTGGGTGTATTACAATTATTGCACTCTCTGGAAACAGCCCTTAAAGGTGTGAGTTCCTGCAACAGAAAAGCATTGAAGAGGAGGCATTGTGAAAACATTGGGCCAGGCCAAGGTTATTTTGTGCCACTTTGCAGCCACAAGTAAAGCAAATTCTGCCTTCTGGTTTTTGTCCCAAGTGTGTCCTAAAAGAGAGACCCAAAGAGAGAAGGAAAAAGCTATGGTATTTTTTTAGGCCAACCATTTTGGCCATGAAATCTTTTGGGGCCTGTCAGGATTCAGAAACATCTGAAATTGGAGGACTGAAATGCCTTTCCTCGAGTTCCTCCTTTAGCTCCTGTTTTCTCTTGGACAATTGCAATTGATTCTGCTGCCTGTCGCTTTCCTGTTTATTGTCTCCTGCAAACAACAGCCTTTGATGTCACCGCAGTCTTTCTTTTTACTCTGATGGAAAGGTTTCCTGCACCAGGAGCCTTCTCCCAGACCGACTCGCCAGTTTGGACCTTGCCCTCCTGCGTGGGGCTGCGTGGGTTTTGGAGCGCCTTGCAGAGCAAAAATCATCCCCGGATTTAAATTTAATGTGGAGAAAAGCAAGGTTTTGCACTCAGGCAGGGAAAACGAAAAGCCTGGCCTGTGCAGAATCAGATAGGTTAACTCTACAATTAAAAGACAAAGGAGAATCCAAGTACTAGGAAACATGGAATAAATTTTATCAATAGCACTTGGACTTATAGACCGCTTTATAGTGCTTTACAGCCAGGGGTGGGATGCACATTTTTAAACAACCGGTTCTGTGGGCGTGGCTTAGTTGGTGGGCGTGGCTTGGTGGTCCTGTGACTGGCTGGGCGTGGCCAACTCAACATCACTCACATGGTGAGGCATGCATCTCCTCGCCTGGCCTCTCATGACTGTGGGGATGCTGCAACAGTCGTAAGTGTGAAAATGGTCATAAGTCACTTTTGTCAGTGCCATTGTAACTTTGAATGGTCACTCCACACAAGCAAAGTACCAGCAAAGGAGGGGGGAAAAACTCCAGAGACGTTCCTGAGACAGGAAGTCTAGTCCTGCCAAGAATGTAATAAGGGTTAACGGAGAGGCAGTTTCTGTAAGCAACGCCAGAATGTTTCCTTCCTGCCTTCCTTACAGGATTAGACCAGTAATTTCTTTTAACAACCGGTTCTGCGAACTGCTTAGAATGGTAACAACCGGTTCTAGCGAATAGGTGCAAACTGGTAGAATCCCACCCCTGTTTACAGCCCTCTCTAAGCGATTTACAGAGCCAGCCTCTTGCCCCCAACAATCTGGGTCCTCCTTTGACCCACCTCGGAAGGATGGAAGGCTGAGTCCACTTTGAGCCTGGTGGGATTTGAACTGCCAAATTGTAGGCAGCAGAAGTAGCTTTGCAGTACTGCACTCTAACCACTGCACCACAGAGGTTCCTTATGGTCACATAGAAGAAGGCAAGGTCGGAACATTAGCAGCTATGATGATTAGAATAATTAGTAAATAAGATCTCAAACAAGGAGATTATAAATGATAAAGTAAAATGTATATGTGTATAACAATTGTAATGCTGGATCAGCTTCACTGTGTTGTATTTTTATAATTAAAATAATTTTTTTAAAAAACCAGTAGCTGGGAAAGGGACTTTGGAGTCCTAGTGGACGATCACTTGAATAGGAGCCAGCTGTGTGCAGAGGCAGCCCAAAAGGCTAATACAATCCTGGCTTGTATAAAGAGAGGCACAGAATCAAAATCATGTGAAGTATTAGTACCGCTTTATAAAGCCCTTAGTAAGGCCACCCCTGGAATCCCGCATCCAGTTTTGGTTACCAACATTACAAAAATAATAATAATAATAATGTTGAGACTTTGGAAAAAGTGCAAAGAAGAGCAACTAAAGGGGATTTAAAGGCCTGGAGGCTAAACCATATGAAGACAGGATGGTAGCAGGATTTGGGTTTGGCCAGTCTAGAGAAAAGAAAGTCTGTGTGTGTGTGTGTGTGTGTGTGTGTGTGTGTGTGTGTGTGTGTGTGTGTGACAGCAGTCTTCAGTATTGGAGTCTTCAGTATTACAGGCAAGAAACCTGCCGTGGGATCATATGCCCACTCTCCCCACGGCTGGGAATTGGGCCTGATGCTAACATTCCTGCATCCAAATCCCAGCCTTGTGTGTTTGTGTGTGTGTGTGTGTGTGTGTGTGTGTGTGTGTAGGTCTGGATGGGGAGAGAAGTTGGTTCTGGGGCCTCCAAGGTGCCAAAGGCCACTTGCAGATGCCTCCCTCGGGAGGAGTCCTGAGCCCGCCAGCTGATGGGCGCCCAACCCTGCAGCCTCCAGGAAACGCAGGGGCTGCAAGGATGCCACGATGCCTGCCCTCCCCTGTGTTCTCATGGCCTCTCTCGGCTGCCTGGGTCCCTGCTCTCGCTTGGCTAATTGGAGAGCGTGATGGCCTGGGAAGGAAGGGAGGGAGAAGGATCTGCTATTATATCTGGCCCCCAGCCAGCGGCCTTTGTGCTTTCAGACAGCCGAGTCAAGGGAGGGCTGGGAAGACCCCCTTCCCCCGACCAGCCCGCCTGACTCCTTCTCGAGCCCCCTTTCCCCCTCTCTTCCAGGGGGAAAAGCAAGAAGTGGGGATCCAACGGTGGGAGGGGGCTGTGCAGCCCACCCCAACCAACCTTGCCCACCACGGCTTCTCTTGCAACCAGAGCTTCCTTACAGACTGCCTGTTAACCCCAAACCTGCTGGGCACCCCCTCAGCCTCCTGCGGTGTGTCAACACACCCCGTGTGGCTCCTAGGCTGTTTGGTGGGCTCAAGCAGTTTGGCAACGGGGGGGGGTGGGCACCAACGCAGCCAAACAGTTTCAATCTCATGCGGGGAGCTGTTGTCCCTTTTGCGCCATCAAAAAAAGTGATATTTTCATATTTGCAATAGGGCATCAGCGGTTTTTCATCGTGGGATGTTTGTCAACGCTTGCCATCACTGAATAATTATCATTAAGTGCTATTAAACATTCATTTTCATTTTAAAGTGTCAGCCTCAGCTATTCTACCTACTAAGATCTTACACAAATTTCAAAGAATACTTATCCTTTGTTCAGACTGATTCCTTAAAAACTATGAAACTACATTGAAGAAACTGTTCTTATTTTTCATTTTTTATTGTGAAATTTGGGCTTGGTGTCACTCAATAAGAAATTCAGTATCCGAGAAAGTTTAAAGTTGGTAGGATCAGTTAAATCTCTTCTTCCTTTATATCCAACATTTTGTGTGTGTAAAGAAAACATGTGACAAAGAAAACATCAATTCAACCAATAACATGTTTGTAAATCCAGTGGGATTAACAATATTTGCTCACAATTTCTGGATTGCTGGAGGAATCTTTTTGCCCTGCCAGAGGTGTAAATATCCATCTTGATTAAAGCCAACTTTGTATCCATCATCATTGTGCAGTTCCAGAGTTTTCTTCTGATCTAGAATGTCTGCATCATACAGATTTATTTTGAATGGCCTCCTCCTCCATGCAGTCTTCAAATTTATTGGAACACCACGCTGGTTTTTCATGCCACCCTTGAGGCCTGCAAATTATTTCCAAATTTAAATTTTACTCTGAAGTTTTAAGCTTGTCTTGAGTCAGAATCCTTCTGGGAACTGATAAAATAGCAAGTGCCTTTGCAAAATATTTTATTTGTGATTAATTTTTCCTCACATAGATTCCCAGGTAGTGGTGAAGGTGCTGAAATCAGGAGATCCTGCGTTCTAATTCTGCCTTAGACATGAAAAATTGGCTGGGTGACCTTGAGTCCTTCTATCTCACAGCCCAGCCCACCTTACAGGATTGTTGTAGTGGGGAAAACAAGAGGAAGAAGGAGCATTAGGTATGTCCATTGCCTTGAGTTATTTATAAAAAACAATAAAGGCAGGGTAAATAAATATTTTAAATAAATAAATATTATTTATTAAACCAAGTACGGCTACCTAACTCAACCATGTATGGCTACCTAACTCATACAGGATGACAAATAATTTCCCTGTAGATACAAATAAAACATTTTTGTAAGGCACCTCACTTCCTAGCCTATCTTGAAGTTTCAAATTAATCTCATCAAACATCTGAAATATTTCTGGAACAAGAGCTTTATTAATATTGCCTCTACGTTGGGTGGTTGACCTGACTTAACCTCTGAAATTCTCAAGAGGTAATGGGACTATTCAAAATATTTTAAAGCAGGGGTCTCCAACCTTAGCAACTTTAAGACTTGTGGACTTCAACTCCCAGAGTCCCTCAGCCAGAATTCTGGGAGTTGAAGTCCACAAGTCTTAAAGCTGCCAAGTTTGGGGACCCCTGTGCTAAACCATGTAATGAGGAATGGCAACAGCAGTGCTTATTTGGAGTTATTTGAAAATTAATCCATTGAGCTAGAGGGAACCCGTCTTGGAATAATCATGGTACGTTAATAAATGGCTGAGAATTAATCTGGGCTTTTCCAAGTAATCATGACAGTTGTACCCATCAAACACAACCATTGCAATATGCTCATTGACAGTTACTGCTGGGTGAAACCTTGTTTACCAAGCATTAATCATAGATGATACCAAGTATAGCCTGGAATATAGTGGTAGTATTTTCCAGGAAATACATGAGCATCAAAAGCAGATTTTGTAGCCCAACCAGCTGTGTCATCTCATCCAGGCTGAAGACTTTGCGGTTGTGGTTGTTACAAGAGGATTTACGGCTCAGTGTGCTGTATTTAATCCACAGTGTTTATTGCTTGTTCTGATTTTAGCCAATAGCTAAAATAATTTGCTAAAAGGCCAAAACCTTGTGTGAGAGTAGCCACTGAAAGTGCACGGTTCTGACATAGATCAATGTTTTTAATATGTGGACATGAGAGCCGTGTTCCAATATCTGAGGGGCTGCCACAAAGAAGAGGGGGTCAACCTATTTTCCAAAGCATTAGAAGGCAAGACAAGAAGCAAGGAGAGAAGCAACCGAGAACTAAGGAGAAATTTTCTGACAGGGAGAACAATTAACTAGAGGAATGAGTTGCCTTCAGAAATGGTGGTTGCTCCATCACTGGAGGTTTTTAAAAAGAGATTGGACAGCCATTTATCCAGAATGGTATAGGGCAGTGGTGGGATTCAATTTTTTTTACTACCGGTTCTGAGGGTGTGGCTTGGTGGGCGTGGCAGGGGAAGGATATACTGCAAAATGCCCCTTCCCTCCCCTCCCCACCCCACTAACCTGCTTTCCAGCTCCGTTCTCCTGTGCAGGGCAACCAAAGGAGACCCAGCCGATCAGCTGGGACTCAGTGGGAGGCAGAGAAGAGATGGGGGGGGGGTGCGCCAGTCAGAGGTGGGATTTGCCAGATCCCCAAACTACTCAAAATTTCCGCTACCGGTTCTTCAGAACTGGTCAGAACCTGCTGAATGCCACCCCTGGTATAGGGTCTCTTCCTTGTGCAGGAGGTTGGATTAAGTCCCTTCTAACCTTGTTATTCTGTTATATATTAGTAATATTAGCTTTAAGAATGTCAGATTTAGGAGATCATGACAAAGTTCTGTAACTTGGTTTCCATCAGCAGCTGGCCAGATGCATCTTTGAAGTTAGCTAGCAAGTTTGTTTATTTTATTTTTAAAGGCATTTTAACCCACTCCTAGAGCTGCTTACAACTGTCAGAAATGAGATAATCCCCATCCATAAACTTCAGATCTTAAAACATGCAAAAAGGAGAGAGGGAGAGGGAGACAGAGGGAGAGAGAGGGGGGGGAGGAAGGAGGGAGGGAGAAAGAGAGGGAGGGAGGGAGGGAGAGAGAGCGAGAGAGAGGGGGAGAGGGAGAGAGGGGGCAGAGGCATTGGAAGCTACATTGAAGACTCATGAAGCAAAATGGCAGATCTTGCCCCAACCAGCTTCTGAAATGGTTTGTCATTTGTGGACCCAAAGATGAATTGCACACTGAAAATCTGCATGGTGTTGTAACTTGCTTTTTATTAGAAAAAAGTACTTGTAGCTCAGGATTGTGGGGTCCATGGTGCTTTCTAAACTTGGTTGTTTTCTCACAGACATTTCATGACCCAACTAGATAACATCATCATTCAGTGCCAGAAGGGAGTAGAATTTGCTGTCTACTTATACTGTATATTGGTTGCTTGCCCTGTCAGTGCAGATGGGAGTATTCTGGGTGATTCCTTGATTAAACTGTTAATTGTCTGATTTGCTAGTTCCTTGATTGCGGTATTGTTTAATACTTGACTGTTGGTCTAGTAACATCAAAATTAATATTCAATCAACAATCAAATAGTAAACAACCTAATTAAGGAACCACCAAGAACTTCTCACTAACACGGACAGGGCAAGTCATTTGTATACAATAAAGAGTATATACAATAAAGACTCCCTTCTAGGCTGAAAAGAGTTAGTCACCACTGGTGTAGGGTCTCCCACTTGGGCAGGGGGTTGGACTAGATGACCTACAAGGTCCCTTCCAACTCTGATTGTCTGTTATCTGTGTGCAGTCCGCCAGTGCCAGAGGCACCATGGGCTGGTCCTTTGCTATTTCCACAGGCCACATTTAAGCACCCCGCAGGCTGGATGCGGCCAGTGGGCCTTGAGTTTGACACCCTTGTTCTAGGATATCTCCACATTGTTCTCACAAAGTTGATCTTAAACAGATTAACAGAGTTGGAAGGGACCTTCTAGATCTCCAAACCTGCTTGCTCCCTTTCCCGACAGGTCCATAGCAGAAAAAAATGTGCTCCCAAGATTCCTACCATTCTATATGAATGGCTGTATCTGCCCGGTGGCCTGAGAGTTTAGTGGAGTCTCCACGGACAGGGGCCGTCCACTTCTGATTTGCCAGTGGATGACCCCATGAAACTGACATTTGGCCAGCTTTTGTAATAGGGACAGTGCTGGCTAGAAAGGATGCCCTTTGCCTTCCCTGTCCAGCTGGTCTGTATTATCCGGGTTTCCCCACCATTTCAGGCCAAGCTGGTTTGTTTTGGCACCGATTGTTACACAAAACCAAGCCACCATTATCTGACAACCAAAATGTTGTGACTAACCGAACCAATGGTTGCTTATTCGGCCTAGCACCCGGCATGAACCCAGTGACTTTTTTTTAATATATACATTTTTTATTTTAAAACAAATTGATTGCTTATTGTACCCTCTGACTATCATTAAGGGTTGTACCTAATGATTCTTGACTCTTGACGAATGTATCTTTTCTTTTATGCACCCTGAAAGCATTTGCACCAAGACAAATTCCTTGTGTGTCCAATCACACTTGGCCATTAAAGAAATCTACTCTACTCTTCTCTATTCTATACTATTCTATTCCATTCCATTCTGCATTTCTGTTCTGTTCCCTTCCATTCCATTCCATTCCATTCCATTCCATTATTCTATTCTATTCTATTCTATTCTATTCTATTCTATTCTATTCTATTCTATTCTATTCTATTCTATTCTATTCTGTTCTATCCTGTTCTATCCTATTCTGTTCTGTTCTGTTCTGTTCTGCTCTGCTCTGCTCCGCTCCACTCCATTCCGCATTTCTATTTTATTCCATTCCACTCCACTCCTATTCCATTCTACACCCATCTTTCAATTATACAGTGTGTCGACTGGGTACATATATCTTGTGCAAATGTGTATATTTTGTATACATTTCTTCTTGAAGTTGCATTCATATTACAACTTAGCTCAACCTTATATATCGTATCATTATAACATTATCATTTAATTTAATTAACGAACCCAGTGACTGAAAAAGGCCAGTGCCTACCAGTCTGCAAGATGGGCACCTTTTGCCCTGTAAAACCCTTGCCCGTTTTTTTTTTTTTCCCTCGCAGGAAAATTTCCTGGCAGAGCGAAGCCAAGCAGTCGCGGTGGCTCTTTATCCGAAGGCAACTGTTGGAAAATCTTGTTCAAACACGCTGCGCCACAAATCAAGCTCATGCGTCTTTTGGTCGCTGCTGCTGCTGCTGCGATGCTGCTGTGTATTTGTTTAAAGCGCCCAATCCGGTGCGCCAACCACATCCTGAACCTCTCCCTCCACCAATGGAAGGACCGCGGTGGCTCCAAGCCTCTGGGCACCTCCTTTCAGCACCGGGATTCAGCCCCACACGGTTGCCACCAAGTCCCGTCCTGCCCTCCCAAACTCCCTCGGGCTCAGGTTGCTCCCTTGTCTGACTGAAAATTGGACAGCTTGACACTGGAAGCGAGGAGGGGGGGGGAGACGGATTAAACCCTCATTCTGCCGTGTGACCCACCCAGACAATCCTGGCTTCTGAAAAGCACAGCTGGGGGTGGGGTGGGGGGCTTGCTGGTTATAGTGAAGCCAGTCATTACGGTCCACCACAAACCGTGCCAAACTGCGCCGGGTGGCTTAGAACACAGGTCTCCAAACTTGGCCACTTTAAGAGTTGTGGACTTCAACTCCCAGAATTCCCCATTCAACCATGCCTGTTGGTTGTTTCCCCCCCCCTCCTACTCCCTAGAGTGGAGAGATTGCAGAGGAAGGGATTACAAGAGAGTAAGGAAGTCTACGAAGCTGGCTGGAGAATTCTGGAAATCCATAAGTCTTAAAGAATAGAAGAGAATTCTTTATTGGCTAAGTGTGATTGGACACACAAAGAATTTGCCTTGGTGTAAATACTCTCCGTGTACATAAAAGAAAAGATACATTTGTCAAGAGTCAAGAATCATCAGGTGCAACACTTAATAATAGTCAAAGGGTACAATAAGCAATCAAATTATACTAGGAAACAGACAATATAAATCATAAGGATACAAACAACAGAGTTATAGCCATATAGTCACAAGTGGGAGGGGATGGGCGATAAGGAGTGATGAGAAGATTAACAGTGATAGTAGAGCAGACTTTGAAAATAGTTGAACAGTGTGGAGGGAATTATTTGTTTAGCAGAGCGATGGCATTCGGGAATAAAACTCTCCTTGTGTTTAGTTGTTCTGGTGTGCAGTGCTCTGTAGCGTCGTTTTGAGGGTAGGAGTTGAAACAGTTTCTGTCCGGGATGTGAGGGGTCTGTAGATATTTTCACAGCCCCCCTTTTGATTCATGCAGTATGAGGGTCCTCCATGGAAGGCAGGTTGGTAGCCATTGTTTTTTCTGCAGTCCTAATTATCCTCTGAAGTCTGGGTCTGTCCTGTTGGGTTGCAGAACCGAATCAGACAGTTATGGAGGTGCAAATCTAAGCTCAGCAGCTTCTGTGCCTCACACCTGTGCACATACCACACGCAGTTGCCAAGTTTGAGGACCCCTTTGCTAAACCATGTAATGAGGAATGGCAACAGCAGTGCTTATTTGGAGTTATTTCAAAATTAGAGGCCATTGAGTTACAGGGAACCCATCTTGGAATAATCGTGGCATGTTAATCAATGGCTGAGAATTAATCTGGGCTTTTCCCAAGTAATCGTGACAGCTGTTTCATCAAACACTGGCTGGAGAATTCTGGGAGTTGAAGTCCACAAGTCTTAAAGTTGCTAAGTTTGGGGACCTCTGGCTTAGACAAACAGAATAGTAGCAGCGAGTTGGTTCAAACTGCTGATGTGGAAAAATGATCAAAGGGCACTTGATTCCTGCACAAGTTTCCCATTCTTGCATTTGCCCACAACCACGTGAAAGCCTCGGGTTTGTTTTAGAAGTCGCAACGAATGTGCTCAAATGTCTGTGATCAGGGCAAAAATTCTGGGGACTGTGAGCACTTCAAAGTCTGAACTGTTGAAAGTGCAGCTCACAGAAAGATCTGATTCTTAATCAATTGGGTTAGCAATAGCCCTTTAGGCTTATATGCCGCTTCACAGGGCTTTCACAGCCTGCTCTAAGCAGTTTTACAGAGTCAGCCTCTTGCCCTCAACAATCTGGGTCCCCATTTTACTGACCTCACAAGGATGGAAGGGCTGAGTCAACCTTGAGCTGGTCAGGATCGAACTGGTGGCAATCAGCAGAATTATCCTGCAATACTGCATTCTCACCACTGTGTCATCATGGCTGATGGATGGATGGATGGATGGATGGATGGATGGATGGATGGATAGCAGAGGTGGTATTCAGGAGGTTCAAACTGGCACTGGAAATTTTGAGTAGTTTGGAGAACCAGCCAATGCCACCTTGGATTGGTCCCACCAACCCCATCTCTTCTCTGCCTCCCATTGAGTCCCAGCTGATCGGCTGGGTCTCCTTTGGTTGCCCTGCACAGGAGAACGGAGCAGGAAAGCAGGGTGGTGGGGTGGGGAGGGGAGGGGGATTTTACAGTATCCTTCCCCTGCCACGCCCACCAAGCCACGCCCACAGAATCAGTAGTAAAAAAAATTCAATCCCACCACTGATAGATAGATGGATGGATGGACATAGCGATAGAAAGCAGTAGCAATAGTACTGAGACTTATATAGACTAGAATAGAGCTGGAAGGGACCTTGGAGGTCTTCTAGTCCAGCCCCCTGCTCAAGCAGGAGAACCTATACTATTTCAGACAGGTGGCTGTCCAGTCTCTTCTTGAAAACCTCCAGTGATGAAGCACCCACCATTTCTGGTGGCAAGCAGTTCCCCTGGTTGATTGTCCTCCCTGTCTGGAAGTTTCTCCTTAATTCCAGGTTGCTTCTCTCCTTGATTAATTTCCATCCATTGTTTCTTGTCTTCTGATGCTTTGGGAAATAATCTGACCCCCAACTCTTCTTTCTGGCAGCCCCTCAAATACTGGAATCCTGCTTCTATGTCCCCTCTAGTCCTTCTTTTCTCTAGACTGGGCAAACCCAAATACTGCAGCCGTTCTTCATATGTTTTAGTCTGCAGGCTTTTTGATCATCTTCGTTGCTCTTTAGATTCGAAAATAATGTGATTTTATACCTTTTTGAAAACTCACGAAGAGCCAAGTTTGGCTGGTGAGGAGGTGGGGTCACTGCAGGCATGCAGATGGCTCCCCTGAGTCAGGGTCCTTGTTGGCTGGCTGTGTTTTTAGCATGAGCCACCACCAAGCAGCCCAGGGGAATCAAAAACATCCCTGCACTCAATCGACTTGATTTGAGTCAACTAGCAGCAAGCGAAGCACCCTCTAAAAAAACTCTTGCAAGGAAAAATAATAAAAATGCATCAGAGTTTGACAGCGGCTGCAGCTCTGTGTCTTTTTTTTCAAAGCACCCACAATGTCCACTTTGGAGAAAACCAAAATATTGTGGCGATAGCAGAGATGAATGGGATGCAAAAACAACAACAACCCTTCCATGTGCCGTTTGGACAAGTGGTATCAGAGAACCCGCATTTGTCAGTAACAAAAGTGGCTGGTTTTATTTAAATATCCCGGGGCAAATTTCTCACTAAACCAACTTTCCCACGCTGAGACTCTCCTTTGCCTGCACATTTTGGCAATTTTTTTTTTTTGTTCCCGGAGCTGTCAAGGCAAAATATATAAGCAATGCTGGTTTCACTTAGTTTTTTTTTCTTTTAGGCCCCGGGACACAAAAATAATTTACAGATGTGTGTTACCTGTTTATATTTGCATTCGGTTTTTCTTTAGCGAACGTAATATTTCTTAGCTTGCAGGAACAAAAAATAGATCCCACGGTGGTTTTTCTTATCCGTTTTATTTGAACTTTGGGTGGGGGGGGAATAGTTTCCCAAACTTCAGACATGTTTAAATCTGTCTGGGCAGAGGAAAAAATTTAAAAGAACAACGAATCCGATGGAGGTTTGCCAAGATTTCCATTAAGTCAGGCTTAACAGTTTTTTTTTTTAAATGCCTTCAGTCCTGCTATTTTAAACCCAAAGTATCTCCTCAAATTGTTCTTTTTTTTTTTTTTTTTAAGGGACGGTCCAAGGATCCAAAAATTATTGGAGAGGTTTTATGAAAACACTTCTCCTCATTCATCTTTTAAAGCATTTTTAGTGGAAGAAGAAAAGACCTTCTGTGTCGCAAATCCCATGATTTTAAAAAAAATATGCCTTTTGATAAACTAAAAGGATAAATTAGTTGCTTGTATTTCAAAGAAGGAATTCAGCTAGCTTCCTGATTTAAAAATAAATAAACCGCCAAGACATTTTGCATCTCTTTTTGCAGGTCCCCCCTCATAAAGCACAATTTCTCCACCCTTATACTTTAGTTTAACCCTTCTTGCGTTTTATGACTTCTGCGTGCCCCAGCAAGCTGCGATTGTAAAATCTTGATATGATTTGGAGTCTAAGCCTTGAAATTTGGCTTTGTTTTCTCAAAAAGAAAGGATGCCACTCTCCCCATTGTAAATTAGTGGGCAAAATTTTTGACTGGGGGTCGGGGCCCTTGCTAACCCACCCAATCAAGTCCCTATTGGTGTAATAATGCTGGACCAAGATGGTCAAGATGTGGCTTAGAGTAGAATAGAATAAGCAGAATTGGAAGGGACCTTGGAGGGCTTCTAGTCCAACCCCCTGCTTAGGCAGGAAACCCTATACCATTTCAGACAATTGGTTATCCAATCTCTTCTTTAAAACTTCCAGCATTGGAGAATCCACAATTAATTCCACTGATTAATTGTTCTAACTGTCAGGTAATTTCTCTTTAGTTCTAGGTTGCTTCTCTCCTTGATTAGTTTCCACCCATTGCTTCTTGTCCTGCCCTTCAGGTGCCTTAGAAAATAGCTTGACCCCCTCCTCCTCTCTGTGGCAGCCCCTCAAATATTGGAAGGCTGCTCTCCTGTCTCCCCTGGTCCTTCTCTTCCCGAGATTAGCCAGGCCCAGTTCCTGCAACCTTTCATCGTATGTTTGAGCCTCCAGTACCTTAATCTTCCTGGGTTGCTCTTCTCTGCCCTCTTTCCAGAGTCTCAACATCTTTTTTATAGTGTGGTGACCAAAGTTGGACACAGTATTCCACCTTCCCAAGGCCTTATAAAGTGTTATTAACACTTCACCTGATCTTGATTCTATCCCTCTCTTTAAGCAGCCTGGGTTGGCTTCTTTTGGCAGCTGCAGCAACACTGCTTGAACCTAGCCAATTCAAACAGAACACCATGGAAGAAAACCACAGCTTACCAAATAAGTTGGCAGCTCACTGCCAGATGTGGCAGTCAGTGCCAGCTGCTGATCGCTGCACAGGCCCCCACTGAAGCAAACCCTAAATGCTTAATGAAGCCTAAGCTGCCAATCATGGCCAGTACAACATGCCAAGTCAGAAAGTCGCCCAAGTGAGTGACTCCACATGCTGGGTGAACCCATTAAACTATGGTTTATTCAGGAAATTTGCTGGGCCAAAGGAGGGCTGGCTAGGTCTGCGATCTCCCTCCCTCCTTGCCATCCTGGAAGGCCAAAGGATGCCTTTTAGCCAGGCTGGGTTTTACTTTCGAGAAAGGAGACAGGAGAAAGATGGAGAAATCACACCTCACAATTCAGCAAAATGTCTGGCTACAAGAGTGCAGCTACTCCTCGACTTACAACAATTCATTTAGTGACCTTCGAAGTTGAAACAGCACTGAAAAAAAGTGACTTATGACTGTTTTTCACACTTCTGACCATTGCAGTGTCCCCACGGTCCCCTGATCCAAATTCAAAGGCTTGGCCACTGGTTCATATTTAGGACATTTTGCTTCTCAGGGTCACATTATCCATTTTTGTGACCTACTGACAAGCCAGGTTCACTTAACGAAGCCAGGTTACTAACTTACCAATTGCGGTGATTCACTTAACAATGGAGGCAAGGAAGGTTGTAAAATGGGGCAAAACTCACCTGACAGGTGTCTCGTTTCGCAACCTACGTGTTGAGTTCCATGGTGGTTGTATGTCCAGGAATATCTGCACAGACCTCCGACCATTTCAGAGCCAGCTGAAGGGTGGGAGGAGGTTGCAAGTTGTAACTGGGACTTGGAAGCATCCAATAAGTCCGTGATGGCGACCCTATGGCACGTGTGGCACACAGAGGTGGCACACAGAGCCATTTATGCGGGCATGCAAGCCCCAGCCAAACTTACCTGCAGTGCGCAGCTGATTTTCAGTCCGTTTGAGGCCTTTTTCGCCCTCCCGGAGGCTCGAGGGAAGCCGCTGCAGCCTCGGGAGGCCGAAAAACAGGCCCGTTTTTTGGCCTTCAAAGGCTGCAGAGGCTTCCTTCCAGACTCCCGGAGAGCAAAAAAGGCCTCAAGCGGGCTGTAAATCAGCTGGGAGCAGGGGTGGCATTCGTTTTTTTTAACAACCAGTTATGTGGTGGGTGTGGCTTGGTGGTCATGTGACTAGGTGGACATGGCTTGGTGGTCATGTGACTGGCTGGGCGTGGCCAACTCAACATCACTCACATCGAGGCACGCATCTCCTCGCCTGGCCTCCCATGACTGTGGGGATGCTGCAACAGTCGTAAGTGTGAAAAATGGTCATAAGTCACTTTTCTCAGTGCCATTGTAACTTTGAATGGTCACTCCACACAAGCAAAGTACCAGCAAAGGAGGGGGAAAAACCTCCAGAGACAGGAAGTCTAGTCCTGCCAAGAATGTAATAAGAGTTAATGGAGAGGCAGTTTCTGTAAGCAACACCAGAATGTTTCCTTCCTGCCTTCCTTACAGGATTAGGCCAGTAATTTCTTCTAACAACGGGTTCTCCGAACTGCTTAGAATGTTAACAACCGGTTCTAGCGAATAGGTGCGAACTGGTAGAATCCCACTCCTGGCTGGGAGCCACGCACATGCACACTGCAGGTAAGGGTGTGGGGGGGATGTTGTGCACGCATGTGCGGGGGGGCAAGGCGCATTGCATTGTGAGTCCCGGCGCGCGCCCTTTTGGTACACCACAACAAAAAGATTCGCCATCACTGCAATAAGTCAACATAGTAGCTGCCATTGCTTTGTGTGTGTGGTTGTGTGATGCCATCATGCAACCACACATACACAAAGGAAGAACTTCAGTTTCATTTTAATTTTTAAATAAGTGTTATTGAATAAACCTTAAAAACAATTGAAGACAGTGCGACTTTCTTGGCCATCATTATGGCCATACAAGCTATAGTATAGAGATACATATAACAGTTAATTTCCTTTTTCCCTTGTGTGGTTAGTATAGTGCTAGCTGCATATTATTTCTATTTACATTTATCTACAATTATATACATATTTTCAACTGTCCTTTATACTCATGCATCCGTATCATCTCATATTTGTCCATTATATTCCATTCTCTTTGGTTTACAAAACTTTTTTAAACTTTCATTCCTATAAAGCGTCAACCCTTTCTTTCTTTTTCCTTGACTCTAGCCATTGATACATTTTACTCCAGACTTCACAATACTCTTATCTTTGATTTCTAAAGTTAGTCTGTCCATCTCTGCACAGACTAATATTTTCCTTATTATTTCACTTTCCGTAGGGGTATCTTCATTCTTCCAGTTTTGGGCATACACCAATCTCGCAGCTGTTATTATACGTATCATTAAATATATTGTTCCTTTACTGTATTTCTCATTAATAATTCCCAGTAAGAATGTTTCTGGTCTGAGCTCCACTTTCTGGTTAATTATCTCTTCTATCCAAACCTTTATTTTCCACCAGTAATTTTTTTGCTTTTATACATTTCCACCACATATGATAATAGGTCCCTATCTCTAGGTTACATTTCTAACAAATGTGGTGATATACTTTTACTAATTTTGGCCAATCTAGTTGAAGGAAGATGCCGTCTGTAAAACAGTTTATATAGTGGAGCTTCGGTTTTGACTCTTGCCATGAATGCTCCTATTTGGAGGGGTTAGCAGGTGGTCCTCCCACATTCACCTCCTGCCCCCCAGAGCATAGTGTTGTGTAGATATCAGACTGCGAGAAGCGGGGCTCCAATTAGTTAGGGAATTCGTCTGATGTTCAGATGCATGTTATTCACATCCCAAAGTCAGGTTACCTGATTTCATACATTCCACAAAGCCATGGTTATTCCGTCCTTATTTCCTGATAGCAGGACTTGGCAACTTTTAAGACTCCAAACTTGGCAACTTTTAAGACTTGTGGATTTCAACTCCCAGAATTCCCCAGATAGCATGGCTGGTTGAGGAATTCTGGGAGTTGAAGTCCACAAATCTTAAAAGTTGCAGAGTTTGGAGACCTCTACCTGATAGCAAACCCCAGTTTGTCTTAGCCAAAGGCTAAGGAGGGAACACAAACCAACTGTGTTATTAAGCCAGAAAGCACAAGGACAACTTGAGAAGAAGGTGCCCAACTCAGTCTATGGATGCAGAAAGAAAGGCAGAAGATGACAGAGAACAAAGCCAACATCAGTGTCCACTTCCACCTCTGACCATGAAATTATTCAACCACAGAATGTTTGTGAAACCACGGTGGCGGAATTTGCAGATCAGGGCAGGCAAAGGTGATGAACTTCCAAGCCAAACCTTCTTAAAGCAGAAGATGGCTTAATGCATGTGTGAATCCCAATGGCCCCTGTATGAGGATGATACATTTATTGTTGTCTTGTCAACATACGATGAACAGTTGCAGTAACCGGGCCTGGCTAGTCTAGGGAAGAGAAAGACCAGGGGAGACAGGAGAGCATCTTCCAATATTTGAGGGGCTGCCACAGAGAGGAGGAGGGGGTCAAGCTATTCTTCAAGGCACCCTAAGGCCAGACAAGGAATGGATGGAAACTGAACAAGGAGAGATTCAACCTGGAAATAAGGAGAAACTTTCTGACAGTGAGAACAATCAACCCATGGAACAGAAGTTGCCTTCAGAAGTTGTGGGAGCTTCATCCCTGGAGGCTTTCAAGAAGAGGCTGGAACTGGACTGCCCTCAGTCAGAAATGATGTAGGGACTCCTGCTTGGGCGGAGGGTTGGACTAGATGACCTACAAGGTCCCTTCCAAACTCCTTCCAACAACCTGCAAGATAATTTAGTGCCATTATGAGATATTAGCTTCCTTCCTTCCCATCGGGTAACCTAATTAAGGGGCGTGTGTGACTGCAGGCCCTGTGCAGCCTCCATTCTCTTCCCTAGGCAGCATCACAACAACACTCCCATATAGGTTTGGAGACTTTGGGAAAAGTGCCGAGAAAAGCAACTAAGATGATCAAAGGCCTGGAGACTAAAACATGTGAAGAACAGTTGCAGGAACTGGGTATGGTCAGTCTAGAGCAGGGGTGTCCAACCTTGACAACTTTAAGACTTGTGGACTTCAACTCCCAGAATTCCTCAGCCAGCAAGTCTTAAAGTTGCCAAGGTTGGACACCCCTGGTCTAGAGAAAAGAAGGACTGGGGGGGACATGATAGCAGGATTCCAGCATTTGAGGGGCTGCCACAAAGAAGAGGGGGGTCAACTTATTCTCCAGAGCCCCTGAAGGCAGGACAAGAAGCAAAGGATGCAAACTAACCAAGGAGAGAAGCAACCTGGATTTAAGGAGAAACTTTCTAACAGGAGCACAATTAACCAGGGGAACAGCTGGCCACCAGAAATCCTGGGTGCTCCGTCACTGGAGGTTTTTAAGAAGAGACTGGACAGTCTGAGAGCAGTGCTCCTGCTTGACCAGGGGGCTGGACTAGAAGACCTCCAAGGTCCCTTCCAGCTCTATTCTGATTATTGCTTGACCAGGGGGCTGGACTAGAAGACCTCCAAGGTCCCCTCCAGTTCTATTCTGATTATTACTTGACCAGGGGGCTGGACTAGAAGACCTCCAAGGTCCTTTCCAGCTCTATTCTGATTATTACTATATTAAGGAGAAACTTCCTAACAGTGGGGACAATTAAGCAGGGGAACCACTTGCCGTCAGAGGTTTTGGTGCTTCGTCCCTGGAGGCTTTTAAAAAGAGACTGGACAGCCATTGCCTGAAATGGGGTAGGGTCGCCTACTTGAGCAGGGGGGGCTGGACTAGATGACCTCCAAGCTCCCTTCCAAGTCTGATGATGGTGCAGAGGCAAACCGCCTCTGAGTATCGGCGGCGGGGGCAGCACTGGGGAAGTTGCAAACAACCACCAAGGACTTTTGCGGGAACTTGCCGCGGCGGGTCGCTGAGGCGGCGGGAAGAACCGCCGTCCCGTCCGCGGTTCGCCCGTCTGCCCGGCCCTCTTTGGTCGGGGAGGCGGCGCCCGGCGCTTCCTGGGGCCGCCCCCACCCCTCCCCGCGGCATTCAGACGGCAAAACCCGCCCCGGCCCGGGCCCGCCCCCCAGTCCCTCCGCCCCGGCCGCCAGCCTCGCTCGCGTGCGCGCTCCCGCCCCTTTCGCAAACTTCCCGGCCAGCCGCGAAGTTCCTCTTTTCCCCGCCGCCGCAGCAGCAGCAGAAGCAGCCGCCGCGCCGTCGTCCAGCGATCCCTCCCCGGCAAGGAGCAGTTGCAGTGCGCGCGGCGCCTCCGCGAACCTCCGTCCCGGGAGCAGCAGCAGCAGCAGCAGCAGCAGCGCCGCCCAGGAGGAGCCCAGCCCGGCCGGAGCCGCCGACGCAAGCGAAGGAAGCCCATCGGGGCCCGGGGGCCGGCGCAGAGTTCCGGCGGGCGGAATGCAGCCCCTCCGGCGGGGACGGAGCCGCCTCCGCCGCTTCCCGGGCTTGCTGCGGCTGCTCCGGCTGCTGCACCTGGCCGTCCTGCCCACCTTGGCTGCAGGTAGGCAGGGCGAGAGCGGCGTCTTCGCGCTCGGTCGGGGCGGATCCCGGGAGGAGCGGAGACGGGGGGAGGGGGTAGGCGGCTGGGGGAGCCTCCCTGGACGGGCGCAGTCTACCTCGCCCACCGCCGCTTTGCTCCGACTGGCCCGGGGGATGCGGGGCAGTTTCAGCCCGCGGTTCTTGCGGGGCGGGGGGGGGGGGGGGGGGGGG